>CAUYRH010027174.1:0-36043 GCA_963574655.1 Perodicticus potto
AGGAAACAGCTAGAAAAATCCTAATATGGTTTTCTTTTAGCATCACTGAATAAGTGCTTCTGACCTGATGCTGTTCTACCTTTGCCTATTACTGATTACACTAACCAGATTTATGTTTTCCAGAAAGGTCATCAAGCCACATGCAATAAAGATGGTCCATGAACCCCTGTATCACTCTCCCTCCAGAGAAACCTTAACTGCCCCCTTCTATCATCGCCCGATTCAGCAGGAAGCAGCTAGATCAAGTCTTCACCCCTTTTCCCTAACAGCAGTTAGGGTTTCTACTCGGAGAGGGAGAATTGATACAGGACATCTGGTGCCCTAGCCAGCTCAGTGGAGCTGACAGACCTGCCGCCTCCTCCTTGGTGGTGTTGATGCTGTGGCAGCCAGCTGAAGAGCCAGTGGGCTGGATGACAGGCAAGGAGGGGGACCTCCAACGCCCACCAGAGGCTCCAATAGCCAAAAAGGCTGGACAACTGCTAAGGAGACACCTGTGCCTTGGTGTCTCCTTCACTTTACACCTAGGACTAAATGTGGAACCCCCATTTCCTATGCCTAGGTCAATTTTTTGTGAATTTCCTAGGCCTCATTTCCATGAATGGACTGTATCCATTCATTGATACACTCATTCACCTTGCCCCAGGTGGAAGCGACTGTATTCATCTGTTTCCTGGCCAAGGAACCCATACACCTATATGTACCCTGAGGCTAAAGGCCTAAAGGAGGAGATGGGGAAAGACCAGGAGAGGAATGGAGAGAGCTTCTCTCTCCCCACTTGAATTCTCTCCCTCTACTAGAAGCTTTAGTGTTTTCTGTATTCTTTTCTGTAAATCAATTATGTCTTACCACTGAAGGGTGGGGGTGGGGGAAATAATGTAATGAAGAACAATAAAATACATGTATTTAAAAAATAAATAAATAAATAAAAATAAAAAAAAGAAATTGAGGCACAGAAATATTAAAAAAAAATAATTAATTCAAGTAAGATATACTCATACAAAATGCTCTGTGACTTATTTATTTGTGTATTTCCTTTTATTTCAGCATTTTCAGGGATACAAATGTTTTGACCCATCAATTCCTTTTGTACAGTTTGAGTCAGAGTTATAAGTGTGACTACACTCATTAGGTTTGATTCTGACAAAGCAGAGAACAACATACACTGGGGGAAAGAATCCCTATTCAATAAATGGCACAGAAAAAATTGGACAGCCACATGAAAAAGACTGAAATAGAATCCCTGGGTTCTCATGTGGAGAGAAAGGAAGATTCACTCACTGTTGGCAAGAGTGTGAACTAGTACAATCTCTACGGAAAGTAGTACACACCTATCTCAAAAAGTGCAAGCAGGCCTCTCTTTTGATCCAGCAATCGTACTACCAGGCATTTACCCACAGGAAAAAAGAAAAAGATGTTTTATCAAAAAGATACTTGCACTTAAGATGTTTCTGGCAGCACAATTCACAATTGCAAACTCATGGAAACAAACCTAAGTGCCCGGCAATCATGAATTGATTCCTAAAATGTGGTATTGTATCTCATGGAATCCCACTCAGCCATAGAAATGGCAACCTAGTATCTTCTGTAACAACCTAAATAGAAATGGAGACCATTCTTCTAAGTCAGTGGTTCTCAACCTTTCTAATGCCGTGACCCTTAATGCAGTTCCTATGGGTCACGACCCACAGGTTGAGAACCGCTGTATCTAAGTGAAGTATTGCAAGAATGGGAAAACAAACACCACATATGTACTCAACAGTGAATTGGAACTAGTCAAATAACACATAAAAGTAAAACTCAATGGAAATAAAGTAGAAGTGGGGGGCGGAGGGGAGGAGAATAAGGGTGAGGTGCACACACACCTAATGTGTTCAGGGCACACAACCTGGGTAAAAGGCACACTTACAAAATCAATTTAAAATGTACAAATGCATATTATGTGACCAAAAGATGTGCGCCCCTGTAATACTCTGAAATAAAAAATAAATAAATAAAAAGAAACTTACCCAAGCTCATACAACTAGTGAACAGAGTTTGAATACAGAGAGTTAAAGAAGAAAAATTAGGAACAGACCTCTCACACTAAAACTAATTCAGGTCATTAGATATGGGCCTACGCAAAGAATTCAAGATCCCAAAGACAACTGCAACAATAACGAAAATCAAGAAACGGGACTTCATTAAATTAAAGGCTTCTGCACAGTCAAGGACACAAGGGCAAACAGACAACCCACAGGATGGTAGAAAATATTTACATGTTATACATACGATAAAAGGATAATAATCAGGATCTACAAAGAACTTAGGGAAATCAGAAGAAAAAACAGTCCCATAAAAACATGGGCGAGAGACGAACAGAAGCTTTTCAAAAGAAGACAGAGGAATGTCCAGGAAGGAATGAGATGTGGGCAGCATCTCTGGGAAATGCAAATCAAAACTCAGTGAGGATCCCCTGACCCAGGGAGAAGGGCTCTCATCACAGAATCCCCAGACAGCAAGTGCCGGCCAGGATGCAGAGGGGAGAACACTTGATACCCTGTTGGTGGACTGCAAACTAGTCCAGCCTCTGTGGAAAGTAGGACGGAGACACGACCGAGAACTAAAAGTAGATCCACGGTCTGGTCAGCAACCGGCTACTGGGTTATTTACTCAAAGGGGGAAAAAGCTATTTCTGAAAAATACACCTGCACGGGAATGTTTATTGCAGCACATGTGGAATCAACCCAAGTGCCGTTCATACATGAACGGATTAATAAAATGTGGTGTACGTACACCATGGACTATTACCAAGCCAAAGAAAAATTGTGAACTAATATCTTTTGGAATAACCTGGATGGAACTGGAGACCATTCTCCTAAGTGAAGTTATTGAGAGAATGGAAAAACAAACACCACATGTTCTAACAGATCAACACTCATCTGCACGTGCGGCAGTAAAACTCAGCAGAAATTAAGCAGGGGGGAAGAGGAGGAGAGGTTGGATAACAACCTCAATACCTTTTTAGGAATGATTTTCATAATAGATTTTCTGAGCCATATTCAATGACCTAAACAGAAATTAATCAACACCTACCACCACAGAGAATTATAATAATCCTTAAAGTGACCATAAATAAATAACCAGGCAGGCATTCACATATTCCAAATCAGTTGTAATTTGTTGCATGTAAAAATGTTTTATGTTATGCAAATATTTTGTTCAAAGAGTTTTCATTGTGAGTTTTGAGACAACCGGGACACCTCCATACCTGTAATATTTCTTAAAAGCCATTCAATTCTCACAGGGAATACCCAACTTTGTTTTAACTGCAATTGCATTAACACCAAAGCTAAAGAATGAGCGTATTTAGGTCTGGAATAATTTAGAATAATAAGTTAAAGAGTCAAAGGCATACTGCAAAAGTCATACAGTAACTGTTAGAAAATAAAGATTATTATCAATACAGGATAAGCCTGGAAGGAACAGAAGTTAGCATTCAGGTAGAATCCAGAAATTAAGACACTCTATTTCATTTCTGAACAAATTTTAATTCTACAACCAAACAATGTGAATATATAAAGGGAATTTTGCATCTTTCTTTTCAATCCTTACATGTTTAATCCCATTTTCTTACCATAACCTTCTGGCTACAACTTCTAACAAAATGTTGAAAAGGAAATGATGGTAGCGGACATTCTTGATTTTTTTTACCTATCTCAAAAGAAATACTCTCAGAATTTCCTCAAATAGCAATTGCAATAATTTTTGCTGATTCCCTTTGTAAGATTGAAAAATTATCCTTTTATTCCCCAGGGTTCTCAGGGTTTGTTGTTGTTAAATCATCAATAGAATTTTTTCTTGATTTAATTGAGATGATTATGTAATAGTTTGTATACACATATACTATAGTTTACACATGTAATAGAATATATATATTCTGCACATACATAAATTCTGTACACACACAAGCACATATATCTGCATTGGGTTTGGTAATTTTGAGGCAATATTCACATGTGTAAGTCTCGGATATGAGTTTCTTTTCTTACGCTGTTGTTATCTGAATTAGTATCAGGTTTTCTAGCTATGGAAGTAGAAGAGTGCACTTTCTTTGTTCACCCTCTGGAAGAGTTTATACCACATGAAATATTATACTTATCTCTTACCTGGCTGTTGTGCAGATCTCACTGATGAAGCCATCTGAAACTGGATTTTCTTGGTTAAAAATCTAATAATTCAATTAAGTAGTAATTCGTTTCATTATGGTCATAAGAGTATTCAAGTTTTTCATTCCTTCTTGAGTAAGAACTTAAAAATAGTGAGATTTTGTTGGAATTTGACCATTTCACCTACATATTTTATTTTGTTTTTGAGATGAGGTCTTTGTCTCTTGCCCTGGTGTCATCCTAGCTCACGGCAACCTCAAACTCCTGGGCTTAAGAGATTATCCTGCCTCAGCCTCTTGAGTAGCTGGGACTACAAGCATTCAACACGATCCCCTGGCTAATTTTTCTGTTTTCTGTAGATAGATGGGGTCTCATTCTTGCTCAGTCTGGTCTCAAACTCCTGAGCTCACCCAATCCTCCCTCCTCAGCCTTCCAAAGTGCCAGGATTTACAGGCATGAACCACCACACACAGCCTCATCCACAGTTTTTAAGTTATTGGCTTACTAGTCAAAATCTTCTTTTATTCTCATTATAGTGTCTAAAGAAACTGTGATTATATCAATTCTTCCCAAAATTAGATAATTGAGTCTTATTATTTATTATTATTTATCTTCCTGATCTCTTTTCATCCATTACCTTCTTGTAAGTCAATTAAAATTATTAACTCTAGCCATACACTCTACCATATGTTACTTTTATGTCAATAATTTTATCTTTTATTATATTCCTCTTTACATATCTTTCCTTTTGTTTTACTTCTCTTTTTCTAATTTTTTATATGTACGTCCACTCTAGCTCAGTAGCTTCAGACTTTTCTTGTTTTCCAATGTAAGCATTTAGGTCTGTGAATTCCCTTCCAACTACTGCTTTACCACCTTTTACAAGCTTAGTGTTCAGCACTTTTATTGCCTTATATTTAAAATTAGTTCTGATTTTCTTTATAATTCCTTATTTGAATTGGACTTTTAGGTGTATTATTTTTCAATCTTAAAATATCTGGGAATTTAGTTTTCTAGTTATCTTTCTGATTCTGATCTTTAACTTAATTTCATTGTATCCGAGAATATAATTTGTATTATTTCGACCCTTCTATGGCATTTAACAATTTTTTAAAATTATATTTTCCAAAAAATCCCTGGAGTTTGAGTAATTTCCACCATTAATTTCCAAGCTCTTTACTCTCTGAATTGAAGAATCCAACAGGTATAAACAATAAAGCAAAAGATGGTCGAAAGGTAAGGAACCTCCCTATTTATACGACACTGAGATAGAACTGTTGATAATATAAACTACCTTCTCCCCTGGGGTCACGGAAACTCTCCAGATGCAGTGTGTGTAGGAAGGGTAGCCATTGGGAAATCCTGGGGAGGAAAGATTGCCATTGGATTCTTGTAGGGTTTGTCCACAAGCTGAAAGAGAAAAAGATATAAGATATGTCTAATGAACTCAAGTTTTTGATGTCAGAGTCGATATTTAAATTTTATAAAAGACTTTCCTTTCTAGGGTAATTTCTTTTTATGTCTCTCTTACCAGAATTTCAGTATACTTAATGGCAGAGCAAGGCTAACCTTAAACAAGATTATAAAATAAATAATCTGACGTTCACAAAGTTGCTCGTGGAGACCTGTCTCATTCATTCCCATGAGCCAGCAGCCCATTTAAACCACACCCACATCCTGATTAAGGACCACGGATACCAAAATGATGCGATTCTGGGACCACACGAAGCTTATCAAAAATGCATTCGATGTGAATTGCAGCTAGGGTTCACAGTGACTATCACAACAAGCTTAAAAATCTTACATAATAACTGATAAATAGTCAATAAAGGTGTTATCAAAGGGTCAGACATGATGAAATTTTTTAAAACAAAAATAGAAAACCTGAAAGATATAAAACATCTTGGAATATACAAATTTTCCAAAAAAGATCCAGACATTTACACATATTTACTGTTTCTTTTCTGTTGATCGTACATAGAAATTGCTAGAAAGCAATCAGTGCATTTTTCTCTTACTAAGCTTGCCTAGTTCCTTGGAACCACGTTATCAGTCATCTGCAATGACTACTGGCCAGCTGCCCGGCATCGGGCTCTGTGTTCAGCCGAGGCCAGTGGGCAGCACTGTGCTGTAATGGGCCTTTCTGTTGCTTTTGCAAGATGAGCCATGCGCCCAGGAACCGAGGCTGCTTAAAGTCTCCTCCACTTAAGAATGATCCCTCTGCACCACTGGTCATCCCTGTAACCTGCACTCAACAGTATGAAAGAACATTCCTTCCTGCCGAAGAGAGCGGCAATCAAGGCTGAGACAGCACCGGACTGCGGAGCCAGAGCACCGGCAGGTGGGCTCTGGTCTCAAGTCCTCAATTAATTATAAATGTTTCCGCATAACTTGCATTAAAGAAAGAAAGATGATGAATTCAAAAACATATACTAGAGCTCTAAAAATAGTCTGATATAAATATTTATTCAGACAAATGGAAATTATGTTTGCACAACAAAATAAATTTAAAGTAGGAGTAAGCAATGTTTATTCTGATGAACAGGCATTTAAAAACAACTTCAGAACAAAATCAGAATGCTCAAGGTCAAAAATACATAATTCACCACTGTTCTAAAATCATCTAGGGGCATTTGATAAATATAACTTTAAAGGAAATCTTAGAAAAATGAAAATTTGTTAAGTTTTTTTTTTTTTAAATTGAATCATAGCTGTGTACATTAGTTCAATCATGGAGTACAGTGTGCAGGCTTCTTAAATGTAAACAATGTGCTTCTAAAGTACGATCAGTTTAGATTCTGAGTGTTGAGTGTGTTTCAATGAAGAAAGCTAAAGTTCGCAGGAGTTTAAAAATAAAGTCTGTGCCACAGAGAATCCTGGCACTGACTTTTCTAAAGTAGATTTAAAACAATTACATATATTTAATCCACAAACATATGCAAACAATACTGGCTTAATTAAAAAAATAGTCTAAACAAAACACAACTTACAATTCAAAAATTAAATTAGTCTGTAATATGGTCCCTGCTTATACTGAAAAAAGTACAAACATCTATTGCCAGTTACAAACATCTATTGCAAACTGTGGTAACCATTTGGTGAATTTTCCTCAATAAATGGTGTTACAGGCTACCTGGCCTCTATGACTCAAGATGTTTCAGCATTGCTTGAGGCCATTTGTTGATTTATTCTCAGATATAAAAAACAAACACACAGTAGCCTCTGTAAACTGTCCACCAATGGAGCAGTCAACATACAGAGGTGGCCAACATGAACCACGGAGTCCACTGTGCTGACGGACACATGAGGTGCAGGTTGGGTCTAGGACAATCAGGGCAGTGTAGGGTGGTGGTCAGTGTAGTGGGGTAGTCAGCTACCGAGATTCTTCTGTATTTTTCAAAGAACAGAAAGAAAATTAAGAAAGAAATAATGGCACTGCTTAGTCCAAAAGCTTAGTCTATGGCTTGGCACCCATAGCTCACTGGTTAGGGTGCCAGCCACATCCCCTGGGGTTGACGGGTTCGAACCCGACCTGGGCCTGCTAAACAACGATAACTACAACAAAAAAAACATAGCCGGGTGTTGTGGCAGGCGCCTGTACTCCCAGCTACTGGGAGGCCGAGGCAAGAGAATTGCTTAAGCCCAAGAGTTTGACGTTGCTGTGAGCTGTGATGTCACAGCACTTTACCCAGGGCGACAGCTTGAGGCTCTGTCTCCAAAACAAACAAACAAAAAAAAAGCTTAGTCTAGCCATTGACAACAAAGAAAGTGGTTAAGAAGAACCCCGTTTGTGTGCTGGTATAGTCACTTACTATGTCATCACAAGCAAACCCCAAATGCTTTCCCCCAGTTTTCTTTTCATCTAGTTAACATACACTTTAGAAGTTGGTTTTGAAAGGGTCAAATGTCATGCCCTGGGTCATTTTCTTTACCCTGAAATAACTCTCGACGGCTGGGAAGACCTGGGCCTGGGAAAGGGTGTGTCTGCAGTACAAATACTTTCTCAGTAATATTTAGGAGAACGAGAGCAGAAGGAATTACCAAGAGGCTCGTTACTGTGATCAGTCTCCTCATCAAAAGTACTTTAAAACAAAATGTAATTCAGAAGTTAAACTTATAAAACTCTTTATCATATAATCCATCTCGATGTTAAATTACAACAATCCACATGCATATTCTTTCTTCTAGCACAGACAGCTGTGATTAAACTGTATAAAAATTATTTAGGTTCTGTGCTGCTGAGGAATTATTACAGACTCTCAGCCTTTTAGTAATATGGCTACGTTTATAGCTGACTGCACATCTATTCCAGCCAAATGTCTACAGCAACCAACAAATATCAGCGGTTGCAAACTTCCCCTTGTCCATATTCTGTGGAAACCCATTTATCATTTTACTAAGGCTAATGAAAACACAGGGAGATACCCAATAATTTGCATCAAATAAATCTCTAAAGAAATAAATAAACTCTGGAGTAACAGAAGAAATAAAAATATGTCCAATCAACTTACTAGTACTTAACTAAATTATTCGTAAATCCACGGCCCCTTCAAGTTACTAAATATACTAAGTGCCGTTTTGTTTTAAGATGATTTTCAAACAAGGGAGTATTGAAAGACATTAAATCACTGAAGATTTAAAAATACATTTCTATAGTAGCCACAAAGCCAAGCCCAAATGTCCTTTAAAAGGAGCTCCAAGATCAACTTCAAGGGGCCCTGGTCACTGCTGGGCAGCGGGGTCAGACGGCCCTCCTCTGAGCTGGGCATCGCTCCTGATCAGACCAGAGTCTCCGTGTGCCCCAGACACTGCTATGTCACAGACACTCTGCACGTCTCTCCCTGTGTCACCACCCGCACACAACAGGCAGGGCCTTTGCACAGCAAAGCTGGTTCTTCCACTCAGACAGCAATTATTTACTCAGCACCTGATTTATAATATCGGATTCTGAATACCACGAGGAAAAGCCTAACTTCAATCTTCAAGGAGCTCATGATTCTAGTGCAGAAGAAGACAAGTAAACAGAAAGTCTTAAAGTCAAGATTTAAAGTTGAAGGTCAAATTGACCATCACAGGAATCCCACAGGAACAGGAGGCATTAACTAGGTGGCAGCTGAGCGCACTCCGGCAGAAGGATGAGGCCAGGAGCAAGAGGCACGGCAGTTCCAGGGGCTGGGGGAGGCAGGAGCAGAAACTGACTGCAGGGACTAGAGAGAGGAGACAGCTGGACAAGGAGGTTTAGACTTCATCCTACAGATAAATGGAATGAGGTCCGCGTTTTAAAATGCCCCTTAGACAGTTATCAGCATGGCTGGAGGATGGAAGAATAAAAGCAAGAGGCTGACTGAGGCAGGTGAGCCGTCCAGACCGTGGAGGGTGATACCTGCACTAGGAAATTCACTGCAGGAATTTGAGACATTAAGAAGAAAAAAAAAACTAACCCTCAGGGCCCGACTGTGGCCACCTACAGTCCCAGACTGGGCCACTCGACGGCTTCTGCTACTGTCCCGTCCCAGTGAACCAGGGAGGGGAAGGTTTGACTGGCAGGTGAATAAACAGACCCATGAATAGGTACAAAACGTGGTCAAATGCGTTTTGTTTTTTTTTCCATGTTGGCAATATATTTTAGCCAAGAAGCAATTATAGAAAGGATATCCTATGTAGAATCTCAGAAAATTATATCAAAATAGAGGTAATTATAGTTTAGATAACTGAAAAGAAGCATTTATAAATTCTAAAGATACATTAGATGAGGCAAGTGTTTAAAACGACTTTAAAGTTTCTGGTAATCAATCTCCATGCATGCTGAACCTGGCCTCATCCCTGCACTCTCTGCACAGACACGAGTCCCCAGACGGGGGCGCCCGTGAGCTCCATGCACTCTGAACCTGGCCTCATCCCTGCACCCTCTGCACAGACACGAGTCCCCAGACGGGGGCGTTCCGTGAGCTCCATGCATGCTGAACCTGGCCTCACCCCTGCACCCTCTGCACAGATGTGCAGCCCCAGATGGGTGCGTTCCGTGTTGTTTGGCAACATTAGAAGCACCAGTACGTATGTGAACATAGGGATGTGTTCACGTGTGAGTACACATGTACCACAGAGATTCTAATCCTGTACAGACCCTGTATTTTTATATAGACATTTATTTTATATGTTTCCGCATTTTACTATGTTACTGGACATAAGAAAGACTTGCTTAGAGAATATTAGGGCTCACGGTTTGGTCTAAGTATCAAGTAACTATAAGTGAAAAGTTCATGGGATTTCAGAAAAACTAAATTAAGAGAAAATGCAGATAAATAGAAGAAGGGTTCTAGTTCTACTTCTTAGTAAAATAAAGGGAAGGAATACTAAGATAAGAGCAAAGTAAAGAAGAATATATTCAGAAAATGGGAATCAAGAAAACAGAGGCCGCAGAAAAAGAGAATGAAAGAACAAATCCATCACTTATAAAGAGTGGAGGACTCACATACTCTAGAGATGATCGTCAACAGAAAACAGCTAATTATTGGAATGGAAGGAAGATGAAGACGTGACAATGACCCATTCTTCACATCGTGTGGACGTCTGTTGTGACTGTATACGAGATACTACGGGTTCTAATGACGAGGTCTCGTGAGCAGGTTCTTTAAAAGGCCTTAAGTTGGAGAGGCTGGAAGTCTCTCAGAAGGGCACAGGATGGCCCTCTGCAGCAGCATCCCAGAAACCTATTTAGCCCCGATCTGAGCAGCCCTGCCTTCCCCCTCCGTGCCCTGAGGGGCCCTGGGATCTGGAAGTGGGTAAGTGTGTCTTATTATCATCAGGACGGCGCCAGCGCTGGAAAGGTCAAGTTCTCTCTTCACATAAGATGATGACATTTAAGGAGACTTTTCTTAACCTGTCTCCAAAACTAAGAGCAATGTAAACAAAAACAATTCTAAAGTAAAAGAAACCTATTCTCTTACCATCACCTTCCAAATCTAATTTTATTTCTGTATTGAGCTTTTACATGATGAGTATGCATTGAATGTACAATAAGTAATCGAGGTTTCAAATACCAACCTAATTTATATTTTGGCATATATGAGGAGGCGGATACAGGTCTAATAATGAATGACAAGATATTTATCATATTAATATTGTAATATTATTGTAAGGAAATTTTAAAAGTATATTTTTAATCCTGTCTTCTAATACATTAAAAAGTCATTTCTGTATTATTTGAGAAAAAGCAACAGTATTTGCAGACTGGCTGTTAGAAACTTCCCCTCTTTGACATAAAAGCCACAAGACTCATCAAAACCATAAAAGCCCCAAGCTTGTACATCTAACTACATCTCACCACCTAACTCAGGCAAGTATTCTTTTCAAGATTAAAGTCTAAGAAACAGCTCTATAACAGGTACATCTGATAGAGTTTTCAGCGTAAACCAAAACCTAGCCAAAACCTGGCCAATTTATAACACTCCAAAGTAACATGTGATTTTATAACCCCTCTTCTCTGTAGTAGAGCCCAGACGAACCAGACCTCACTTCGTAAATCCTCCCTCTCTTCCTGGGCGATTCCCAGGTAAGCGCCCACCTGGCCTTCCATGCGGAGTTATGAACCTCTGACGTCACTCCGGAGATGGGGTCACTGGTAAACCTAGTACACCGTGTGACTTCACGTCACTTAGCCTACAGTAAGGGTATTTATATCAGTATCACTGTCCTTATCCAGATGGATTATCCGTGCCCCCTGTGTCTTTTTCTTTTTTTTTGAGACGATCTTTTTTTTGAGACACCCTGTAGGGTGCTGTGGCATCACAGCTCACAGCTACCTCAAATTCTTGGGCTCAAGCGATTCTCCTGCCTCAGACTCCCAAGTAGCCAGCACCACAGGTGCCCACCACAATGCCCAGCTATTCTTTCGTTGCGATTGTCATTGTTGTTTAGCTGGCCCAGGGTGGGTTCGAACCCACCAGCCTTGGTGCATATGGCTGGTGCCATAACCACTGTGCTACGGGTGCCGAACCAGGGTTCCCTATTTTATGAAGAGCCTTAAGTAGGCAGCCATGTTCTGGGCTCAAAGCTAAGTACTACTCCAAAAAGAGAGTGAGACAGTGGCTGAAAAGTACAGAGCAAGAAACACACAGAAAGAGAGAAAAACAGAAACTGCTAAAGAGAAGGAGTTGGTTAGTAAGCATTAAAAACAATCCAAGATAGAAAAAATAGTCATTCTCTAAGGTTTTGGAAACCGAGAATTAACATGCCTTTACTAACTAAATATGAACATTCTCTGTATACTTAACTTGTCCCTCACTCCACGTAATTCATAAGCTGAAATACAGTGAATCGCTTTTCATGAAATAAAAAACATCTTTCTCACAGATCATACTGCTTTCACAAATGTGGCTTTACAGTATTAAAATATAGTTGAATTATTTCTGTAATTCAAGTAAGAAATAGCCCACTGTGTGTTCTACACAATTAAAATCTCAAGTAATAGAAACTATACTTCCAATTTTCTTCCTATTAGTAACAGACGTATGCAAGTTGCTAGGTTGAAAATTTAAATACGGTATTTTAAGCTTATTTTTTGAGTCTTATATTTTGACTTCCCTATAATTCACTGTGCAAATGCATCTTCAGTGTACTTTGTGAATGCAATTTACATATACATACATATAGAGAAATGATAAAAATGACTTCATGTACAAGGTGTCCATTCATTTAGTTGTTATTAATCACATAATCTTTCTCTCCCCTTTACAAGTTAAAAAGCACAGTATGCCCAGTGTTGCTAAAAATTAGTCAAGGATCAGCCATGTCTTTTGTCACAGTGATGTCATTCTTTTACCTATGGAAATCTGAATTTTAAACAAATAAATCAATATCAAACATATGTATCATTTTATATGCACACAATTTTTAAAATGCTTTAGGTAACTATGAATGCAACTTAAGTAAAGATCCATGAAGTCAATCAATCAATAAATAATAAACAGAAATATCTTTAGATACATCAAAAAATTAGAGATAGATGGCTAGATATAGATATGTTTATGTACAAAAGAAAACATTTGAAAGCTTACTTTCATATTGAATCATGAAGATGTAAAATGTCTTATATGCAGCCTTAAATTTCAAAAATCTCAATTGCTCCTAAGAAAAATAACTATTACAATAAACTTGGAAAAAAATAATATGTAGAATTTTCCTTAGCAAATCTGATACAAAGGGAGAGAAAACTCCTTCTCTTGGCAGAAGTTTGACCAAAGTTCAAAACGAGGATAGCAATAGATGCAAAAATATAGATAGCTAGTTACAATGAACATTATTTGACAGCACAGCAAAGTGACTATAATAAAAAATAAGTTAGGGTGAACTTATGGTCCCAACACAAAGAAATGAAGAATTCCTGAGAGGATGAATATTCCAGTTGCCCTGACTTGATTAATATGTGTGCCTGATCAAAAATCATGTGTACCTTATAAAGATATACAACTATTATGTACCCATAATAACTAAAAACTAAAAAGTAAAACAAGCAAAAAACATTTGAGCAAAATCCATTGAGGTGAATAAAAAAAATTAAATGCCATCACCCATACTGAGTTATGAACTTCCTGGCTATTTCCTGTGATTCTTGAGCCAACTCAGTTGGTTGGGGGTTTTTGTTTGTTTGTTTTATTTTGTTAACACTTGAATCTTTGTCGAACAACGTGCCAGAGAGCACGTGTTAACTTTTTGTGAGGGAATTTACTAGTCCTCTCCTGTATACTACAGGAAAAGTTTCCTGCATTGACACCAGAAGTCCTAATAAACTGAATTAATACAAGAACTTCCAAGCAATTTGATATATAAATAAGTTTCAGACAATTGTTTGTGTAAAACTTCAGCGATTAATGTATCCATCATATCCCTGATTTTCTGCAAAAACTATTAGAATAGCAGCTGCTTTTATAGCTATTTTACTATTTATATTTGTAAGTATCTGCAACAGTATCTTCAAAAGTGACTTCTACAAATATTAAGTAAAAGGAGGTTTCTTTGGACAAATAATTAGGGAAAAACTATGTTAAACAAAATTAACATGTTTCTTCGACATAGGCTATTTCAAAGATTGTAAGTGAACAGGGGGCACGAGAGTCTGCAGGATTTCCAATTCAGTACAGAGAATCTTTTCTTCTTTATATTATGATGGCATCGTGTTTTCACAACTTTATTTTATAGCAAAACATACAATAACTCATTTTCACTATGGTCAGAACACATTTTTGCAACACAGTTATAAATTCCTACTGACAAAATTTTAACTTACATATGATTAATAATAGCTCTTTCGAGAAAAGATCGTTGAGGATCACATTTTGAATAAAGGAAGAATATTCTTTTTATTTTGGTAAGGAAACTCAGCATTTGTGTATGAAATCATGCAACCACTTAATAACCACCAATCGCTGTATTTCGCTATTTTACTCATTAAAAGAAATAAAGCATACTGTCCTTGGGCTTCAAATCTGATTCTGAGCAACTTGTTTGTATTTATAGCATAGGGTGTGCTGGAGTTCTCTCCTACCTCACCTTAGGATTACTGACTTTGAACTGTACACGTCACTTGCCAACAGGGAAGGAGACAAGCGAGCAGCTGAGTAAATAGTGCTCATTCGTCTGGAAGGGTGCGATCGAGTGCGACCGGGCTGCTGTGTCTGCGTGGTGTAATACCTGGACATCTATACAGCTTTCTTGCCTGTGCAATATCTCCTTTGCTCAAACGGGTCCGCTGACCGATTGCTGGACGTATGCCATTATCATCGCGGGAGGGGAGAATGGTATCCAGAAACATCCCCCTGAAAGAAACCAGAAGCAAACCACACCTAAGTCACCAAATTAAACTCACGTAGTCCTTATAAACCTGTGGGGTTTTTTCCAAACCAAGTCAATTAAAGGGGAAACAAACCAGTGTGAGTTTCAAGCAATGTGTCAGGCTATCAAAGCACTTCAATCAAATTCACGGAAAAAAAACGCACATGTCAAATGGGTGAGCCTTAGAAATGTAATTAAATTTTCTTAGAAATGTAAATTATATGTTTTTAAAAATATGGAACACCTTATAGTCTCCCACAAAGTCTACCATGATTTTTGTCTTGGTCTACCAAGCAGAACTAAAATCCCTTAGATTAACAGATTGTAAATTATTCCTCACAAAGGTCTATTTCATTAACAGTAACCTATAACAAATAATTTTGAGGTTACTAAAATTGTAAGAGTCAAGTGCAATATCCATAAGTCAATTTTTTGACTTAATTCACTAATTTAACCTAAGTGTTCTTAGAAGTCCAAGTATCACATTATATGTTACAAGAAGAACAATAAAAAAGAATGCCAAAATTTAGACAGAGACATTTAAAGCAAAAATGTTCTACTGAATATATATACATAAATTTTTCAATTTTTCATGTTAAAATAAACAAACAAAAAACTTAATGTCTCAATAATGCTAAGCTACAGATACCAAGTTATTTTGGACTCAAGATTGTGGTTAATCTTGTGTGTAGAAGAGTTGCTAATATGTCCTAATATGCATGCGCTAAAATTCTGAATATAGTGCACTAAAGATACACTCTAATTCTGCAAAATATATCAGATATTTATATCTCTAGAGGAAGTACAGAGCTTAAAAGTTAAGTGAACTGAAAGACTTTCCCAAGAAGTATGGAGTATGTATACACAAGTCTTCAAGAAAAGGAAAATGAGAAGCTTTCCATAAAAAATTTTAAATTAAAAAAACAAAATTATAAAATATCTTTTAAATTAAGATGAATGATGGAACATTCCTTTCCAAAAATTAAAAATAAGAATGCTGCATTTACTGCAGATTAAAAGAATAACACTTTCACCTCTACTCATTCTTCCCATTAGGAAACACTTGTTAAGTGCTCTTCTGGGTCTGGAATTACGGTAACGAATAAAACAAATAGAAAGTCCTCCCCCATGACTCTAACATTCCAGTGTGGGGAGAAAGACACTGAAGACTGATGAACCAGGTTTGAGAGATACTAGGGAGAAAAATAAAAGTGAGGAGATGGGTGGTGTTTGTGCAGCAAAGGGCAGTTTTGTAAATAAAGTGATCAAAGAAAAACACACTTAGAAGTTGACATTCAAGTTGAACATGAAGGTGAGATCAGAGACACATGGCTCCCTGGACATAGAGAGTGAGCAGAGAAAAAGGACAAGGGATGGGAACAGCTCAGAGATGAGGGGACTCCACTAACCCTTACCTGGAGGATAAATGTTAATCTACAGAAAAGGGAAAACAGACAAGTAACACGGTGAGTGAGTAATTTAAGATTTCCCTAGCTTCTTTTCATTTCTTTCTTTTTTTCTGAGAGAGAGTCTCACTCTGTCGCCTGGTATAGAGTGCCTGGTGTCACAGCTCACAGCAACCTCAAACTCCTGGGCTCAAGCAAAACTCCTGCCTCAGCCTCCTTAGCAGCTGAGACTACAGGCGCTGCCACCAGGCCCAGCTAATTTTTCTATTTTTAGTAGAGACAGGGTCTCACTCTGGCTCAGGTTGGTCTGAAACTCCAGAGCTCAAGCAATCCTCCCACCTCGGCCTCCCAGAGTGCTAGGATTACAGGCCTGAGCCACTACGCCGGCCTCCCTAGATTCTTGGTAAGAGAAAGAATGATAATCTTGAGAAACAACCTACTCCAAAAATGGAGACTGGAACTCTATAAAACCAGATATAAGCATCTACAGAACTCCAAATGTATGCTGCCTGAGATAAGAGCAGAGAAAAAAGACTAATTTGCACGTATTTAAGAAGACGCAGCTCCAGGCCAAGGTAATTAAAAGAGGGAATGGAGTTGTGAGGTCGCATTGAGAAAGCCATTCCCCAACAATGATCCACGAATCAACAGGTACATTAAGTAGGTAAATTCAAATTAATTATTGCATCTCTGCACTACTTCAGTAGTAACAAAGTATTCACTGTATTCTATTTCTCTTTCTAAAAACAAACTTGTGATATACGGGAAGGTTCTTTTTTTAATAGCTTTCAAAAGAGATTCAACTTAAAAAGGCCAATGATGTTTTGGAGTGAAAATGTTCAATTTCAGACAACAGAACAGTGAATTTTCTTTCATTCTGTCTACTAAGGTAAACTCTCTTCCACCCAAGGGAGTCAGTCACTCATTCTTTTCTTCTTTCTTTGTGGCCAGGAAGTTAACAATTCTCTTCTCCCATATCCTCCTGGCAATGAGCAATGCAGGTCTTAGGGAACGTCCTCCATGAGGCACTGTCGAAAGGACAGCAACAGATCTTACTAAGGTTCACTTACTAATCTCTATCTTTCATTTGTTTTGACAATCTCTAAAGATGCAAATTAGCTGTTTTTAAAAAAAAAAATTGTAAAATTTGACCGCTCATTTTTTTAATGAAAAATGAACAAGTCCTCAGTTTGAAGTCATCTACTCTGCTTTACAAAATATTCATGAGAATAAAGGCCCCATAGTTCAGCCCTATTTTTCCCGTAAGTGACCTCCTAATGTATTGATGGCCTACATTCATGAAAACAACTGAAACTTTGATAAACTTTGTGAGTTTGGAATAGTAAAAAATCTAAAATACTTCAGATTTACATTAACAGAATGAAAGACAAAAACCATTTGATAAAGATCAAACATTTGACAGTTTCAACACTCCACAAGCCAGGAATGAAACTATGTCAACATGTTAAAGACCATATGTGAAAATCCCATAGCTAACACCCTATTCATAGGTGAAAACTGAAATAATTTCTTTTAAGATAGAGATCACAGTGTAGATATCCTTTCTGGCCACTCCTATTCATGACAGTATTGGAAGACCTAGACAGAGCAAGTAGGCAAGAAAAAGAAATAAATGACATTCAAATTGGAAAGGAAAAACTAAAATTGTCTCTGTTCACAGGTGATTTGATCTTATACACAGAAACTCTGAAGATGCCACACATGGGGGGTAAAAAAAAAAACCTCTGTTACAACTAGTAAATGAATACAGCAAAGTTGTACAATATGAAATCAATATGCAAAATTTGGTTGTATTTCTATGCATTTACAACAAACAATTCAAAAAAGAAATTGATGCAACTTACGACAGCATCAGAAATAATAAAATACATGAAATAAAGTAGGTGAAAACTTGTCCATGGAAAACAAAAAAAACTGCTGAAAGAAATTACACATAAAAGGAAAGATTCCTTGTTCATGGATTGAGAAACTCAATATTAAGATGTTAACATTACCCAAAGTGATCTACAGATTCAATGTAATCCCAATCAAAATCACAGCAGCAGTTTTTGCAGGATAAAAAATTTTATTCTAAGGATTATATGACTTCTCAAAAGATAACATATAGCCAAAACAATTTTAAAGAATATTGCATTTAATACTCCAACTTTGGAGGACTGATTTCAAAACATATTACAGAGCTACAGTAATAAAAACAGTATGGTATTGCCATAAAGACAGACATATAGACCAGTAAAATGAAACAGAAAGAACAGAAAAACTATCATGATCTGGTCAAATTATTTTTGAAAAGGGTGTGAGGACCCCTCAATGAGAAAAGGATAGTCTTTTCAACAAATGATGCTAGGAAAAATGGATATCCACATGCGAAAGAATAAAGTTGAACCCTTTTCTTACAACATTAAAAAAAACCT
Organism: Perodicticus potto; assembly: GCA_963574655.1. Lineage (NCBI taxonomy): Eukaryota > Metazoa > Chordata > Mammalia > Primates > Lorisidae > Perodicticus > Perodicticus potto. The sequence goes on from CAUYRH010027174.1 coordinate 18,817, forward strand.
CAAAAATGGATTAAATATCTAAACATAAGACAACCAAAAACATTAAAACTCCTAGAATAAAACATAAAGGAAAAACTTCATGGCATTGAAATGAGATAATAAATTCTAGGACATGACACCAAAATCACAGGCAATAAAACCAAAACAAACAAACACACAAAAACAACTTTAAACATAAAAAAATCTCCATGCATCAAAAGATAAAATGCACAGAGTAAAAAGACAATCTATGGAATGGGAGAAATATTTGCAAATCATATATCGGATAAGTGGTTAATAGGAAAAATACATAAAGAACTTCTACAACTCAAGAACAAAAGAAAAAATAACTTGATTAAAAGATGGGCAAAAGACATTATTAAGCATTTCTCCAAAGATGCAATAGAAATGACCACTAAGCATATGAAAAGATTATCATTAATCACAAGAGAAATGCAAATCAAAACAACAATGAGAGTGGTATCTCTCACTTTCAGACGCATGATTACTACCAAAACAACAGAAAATAACAAGCATCAGTGAGGGCACAGAGAAGCTGGAACTCTTGTGCATTCCTGATGGAATTCTAAAATGGTGTGGTACGGAGGTTCTTCACAAAATTAAAAATTGAACCACCATATGATCCAGCAACCTCACTTCTGGGTCTAGATATCCAAAAAATATTGAAAGCAGGGTTTCTGAGAGATATTTGCACAGCCCTGTTTATAGCAACATTATTCACAACAGCCAGAAGATAGGGGCAACTGGCTGTCCACAGGCAGATGAAGGGATAAAGAAATGCTGATTCATATATACAAATACACAATAGAGTAAGTGCTAAATAAAATAAGCCAGTCACCAAAGAACAAATGCTGCATGATTCAAATTATGTGAAGTATCTCAGATTCATGGAAATAAAGTAGAATGGTGATCATCAGGAGCTGAAGGCAGAGGGAAGGGGAAGTTGTTGTATCATGGGTATAGAATTTCAGTTCTGCTGAAGATAAAAAAGCTCTAGAGATCTGTTTCACAATAATGTCGATTTATTTAACACTACTGAACTCCATGCTTAAAAATAATTAAGATGGCAAATTTTATGTTGTATGTTTTTTCTGCAATTAAAAGAAAGAAACTTCAAATACTTTGGGACAGAGGAAGAGAACTATGCCTAATGTTTCATTTCCTGAAAAAATACCTTCTTTAAAGACTCAGAAAAATTTTTAAAAATCTAAACCAGGGCAACTTGTACCATAGAAATGTAAATTTATTTATGGAGAATGAATAGCATACTTTTGGAACAGTAAGACAGTCACTGGTACAAGACAAAGGCAGGTGTGGGGAGCGGACTTCAATCTGGCTTATGGAGAAATAAGTATTCTAAAGTATAGAATAAAGAGAAATAGATATTTACAACTTTGGTAAAGATTTATAGATGTATGCAGAATAGAAAGAATACATTATTTTTCTCTACTTTCTAGGACCTTCTTTGTTCCAAAGAATCAAAACTCTGATTAGCTCTAAATGGCCTCATTCAGGGGGTCCTGGAAGAAGAGGAGCCCAATCCCCTACGTGTGTCTATTCCTGTGGAAAACCCAAGTCCATGCAGTGACTGCAAAATCAAATTTCATAACGGTTTATGATTAATTTCAGACCAAATTTATGGGTGTATTTCTACTGAAACTTAAATTCAAATTCCAGGAATAAGTATTAGATAAAAGAGTTAAATGGGAAAAGGGGTGAGTTCAGCTATTTCATGGTCACAAATCCCTTGCCTGGGGGCTATTTGCTCAATGGCATCATCTTTAGAATGAAGTAGATAAAAACCCAAATTTATTGTACTCTTTGAAAAGAGCATTCAGTCATTAATGAATTAATTTTAAAGTTAACAAATGGTGAAATACAATTCTAAATTATATGACGTAGAACATTTTCCTAAGCTGTTCTTTGACGATTCATTTAGCAATATCAACTTTTGATCCTCAGTGGTACTTGAGTAAGAGAAAGCACAAGATATAAAACACAAGTCACATAGAGTGCGGCATTCCAACTAAACACCAGAGTAACCTATTGAACCGATGAATGCCTAATGATCAATAAATGATGCTCTGCCAAGTTAACGTGTTGTTTCGGCTTGGTAATCATTTTAATTGGGCTCTTTATGGTTTAGGAATATAAAACAGTTTAAGTGATTTATGCCATCGTAATCATTACTTTAAATTTAGGGGTACTTGGTAGAAAATATAAAAGCATGTTTTTAAAATATCTTCTAAAAGGCTGCAACCGGCTACAGATGATAATTAGCTGTTCTACTTTATTTCTGCCGCGAGGCAGCAGCGTTTGGAAGGGGCACTAGTTCTAACATCAAGCACAGCTTTGCGAGGAGCCACGTGGAGAAAAGGAATTAAAAGTCAAAAAGTATAACCTGAGACTCCAACCTTGAGAAGGTGTTCCTGGCATAGTGCATGATACTGTCAAAATCGTATCTTTCGCCAAGTGAGTTTACTTCTCCAGGCTCCATCTTCAGAAAATTGTACTCTTGACCTAAGAACGAGGGATAAACAAAGTCTCAGAAGCCTTTCAAGTGGCAGAAAGAAAGAACAGAGGGGCCCCTGCTAGGCCTGCGTCTATGCTTTACCCAGTGACCAGTCTTTTCGCCAGTTGTATTATACACAACACCCAGGCTCACGCAAAGAGCAGTCTCCACTTTGCTGCCAGACCGAAAAAGCAAGACTGGAATAGAACAAGATATTAATTTAGGCAAAAGGTGGGCCGCCAACAGCGGAATTCTTCTACCTCCTCATAATACTTGTTTTTTTAAATCTTACTGCTTTTTATGGTTAAAGAAAACAAAACAACTCATATCTTTATCTAATGAGCTTCCTAGTTTTCTCTTGTGACAGAAAAGTCACATTCCTAAAACAACAATGTGAAAAGATAGAAACGCAATGTTAGCATCAACACAGGCCTGCAGGCTTCAGCTCTGTGACTTCTCTCGAAATCTTACCACAGCAACACATTCTCTGCTTTCATTTGAAGATCAGACAAGGTTGTCCTCAAGGAAGAGGTTCTATTTTGAGATCAAGAAGAATAGGCTTCAGAACTTACTGATTTTTTATTTCACTTCTCCCATCCAGGAAAATCTTAATCGATTTTTTTTGACTACTCCTTTGTATCTGTATTGTAACATTATTTCTTAAAATCTGAAAAGAGTGCAGATTCAAATACGCAGGTCTGTACCAATAGTTCCAGAGCCAAAGAATGTTTTCAGGTACAGTTTATGTTTCAGCGACTCAGTTTTCGCAATTTAGGCAGCAGGCTTGGTGCAACTCATATCACTTACACGCAACTTAAAAACTCTGAAATGTCACAAAATAAAGGTGCGATTCCAAATTCATGTTTGGAGTTCAAAATGGAACTATTATGCCACTCACCTTAACTAGCTATTTGTTCCAACTGCCATATGTCAATTAAATAAAAAAAAAAATCACATTAATAAGGCGTTTTCCAAAAGAAATAAAGAAAGCAAGTGATGCCACAGAATATAACGTCTCTTCTCCACGTGGTAAGGCAATCTAGAGTCCTCATTTGAGCATTAAGGATGAGAAGTCACAGAACCCGAGTCCCAGATTAAAGTGTTTTAGTCCATCTTTTAACAAATTCACACACTAAATAAATTTAAATTAACGAGCCAGCCCTTACAGTCATATGTGTGCTCCCCAAACCTCTGTTAAGTGTGTGTCTGTGTATGAGGGGACCATTCTCAGGAAACGCCTGCAGCCTTTTCAACCCTGATACTGACCTGATGTTGTATTTATTAACCTACATGATTTCAACATGACAGCCGAGTCTCTAACCAAAGCAAAATATTCCATGAAAATTTCTGAAAAGCAGGGCGTTGAGCAACTTCAGCAATGCATTTCAATGCATATAATGGCGCACTTCATATGTACGTGACACAAGATCTTTTGTTAGTTAAAAATGATGCGGCCGATTATCCTAAGGACAGCAACTCGGGAATGGAAAACCAAAACTTAAAAGTGGGATTTGACTTCTCCATGCACAGGGTCCTCAGAGGGACAGAGCGGACACTGGAGACTCAGTGGGGGAGACTGGGGGAGGGTCAGGGAGGAAGGTTACCAACTGGCTAAAACGGACAACATTCTCAGGTGACGGCACTGAAAGCCGAGACTCACCACTGTACAATTCATCCATAGAACCGAAACCCAATTGCACCACTAAGTCTACTGAAATTTAAAAAAAATTAAAAAGAACGTGACCATATATAGTCTAAATAAAAGAAAATTAGACTTATTTTGTGGAGGGGAAAAGATCAATAGCACCAAAGGAAACCACACTTAAAAATTAAAAAAAAAAACGGGCGGCACCTGTAGCTCAGTCAGTATAGAGCACCGGCCTCATATGCCGAGGGTGGCGGGTTCAAACCCAGCCCGGGAGGAACTGCAACAACAAAAAAATAGCCGGGCGTTGTGGTGGGCACCTATGGTCCCAGCTACTTGGGAGGCTGAGGCAAGAGAATCACCTAAGCCCAGGAGTTGGAGGTTGCTGTGAGCTGTGTGACGCCACGGCGATAAAGTGAGACTCTGTCTCTACAAAAAAAAAAAAAAGTGTAAATAAAAAAAAAGACAAGCCTCCTTTCTTCCTGAAAGCTCAGTAGGCATAGTCTAACACAGATTAAAGTAATCCAATCTTTGTACCAGTTTGGTTCCTATCACAGTCACCTATTTTCCATACAAAAGTAAAGCCAAAGCCTGCACTTATTAGACACTGCTCTTGAATAACACTTGATCTTAAGTTTCTGAGTCAGGGCAAGTCGAAAGTTTGTTGAAGATTAATCTCTAACAAGAACACTTCATACTGGAATCGCACTGCTCTGGAAGTTCCAATTACTCAGGAAATCTCACTCAATAAATTTATTTTTATTGGACTGAATGTTTAGTCAAAAAAATTATTTTTTAATTTTTTTTTATTTATTTATTTTTATTGAGTCATAGCTGTGTACAATAATTCAGTCAAGGAGTACAGTGTGCGGGCTTCCCATACAATCGGAGATATTTTTATCCACCTGATTAATATAACATTCATGATATTTTCTCATTTACTATGTGAAAACAATTTTGATCCGTATTTAGAAGTTTTCTCCTACCCTTCAAATATGCACCACAAGTGTGATCTCACCCTTTATCATCTCTCCCCCCACCCTCTCCCTCCCCTTCCCTCCCTCACCCCTTTCCCCATCTTATTGTGCAATTAGTGGATTGTAGCCTTCGCTTGAAAGATAAAAATTTGCTTCATATTAAACTCTTAACATCCACCTGTAAACGGAGCCAGAGATCCCAGCAAATCACCACCAGAGGGAGGAATAACCAAGCATGATGACATGCGTCAGAATGTCTCAACCCAAGCAAACTCCTGAGTCCCCCGCCCCCCGAGTGAGGCACTGGACAAAAAAGTCATTCTATTGACCAAAGGCAAGCAGCAATATCAAAACTCCATGCACGTGACCGAATACAATGACACAGTCTCAGCATAACAGTATAGAAGAACTTCAAAGGAAGGGGTCTTCCTCTAAATTCCACCAATTACATCTCCTTGGGCCTGAGACCATCTTGTTAAATTTGTCAAAGCTCTTCATTCTATATTTGTTTGGTGCTGCCTTTGCTTTCAAGTCTTGTTTTCCAGAAGAAATGCAGACACGATCCAATTGTACTTTCATCATTGTGCATCTTGGATACTGCAGTGAGGTCCTCTTCCCTCTCCTTCTTCCACAGGCACCACTAGACCCTGCCCCAGTCACCTGCCAACACCCTGTCTTCTGCTGACATGAGCCTCCCCAAGATCCATTAAAACACACACATCCACACAAAAACATTCACACAATTTTTCACAGCATTGTTATTCACAAGAGCCTAAAATTGGAAACAACTTGAATGTCCATCAACTGACTAATGGATGAATAAAATGTGGTATATCCATATAATGGAACATTATCCAGCAATAAAGAGAAATAAACTTTTGATATGTGCCACAGCATGGATGAACTTTGAAAATGTTATGCTACGTGAAAGGGACTTTTTGTGCCAGTTACAATTGATGACATATTGTACAATTCTATTTCTGCAAAATGTCCAGAATAAGCAAATTTATAGGGACAAAATGTGAGTTAATGGTTGCCTAGGTGAGGGAAGGGAGGTCGAGAGTGACTCTAATGGGTATAAGGTTAATTTGGGGGGGGTGAAGAAAATGTTCCAAAATTAGACGGTGAGAGGTTGGTTATGGATCTACAACATTGTGATTACATTAAAAACCATTACATTGTATACTTTAAATATGGTACCTCATTATATCACAACAAAACTACTTAAATAAATAAAAAGAGTGAAGCATTGACCTCTAAGTCCCACAGTTAGAGACTTATTCTGAAGAAATAGTTGCCAAGAGGCTCAAAGATGTAGTTTATGTCACTCAGGGTTCAGTTTCAGGAAATAGAAACCACACTTACTTTTTTAAACAGAAGGAGATTTAATACAGGAAGTTGGATTCTTGCAAAATCATTGAAAGTCCATAAGCAAGGGCCTGGGCTTCCAGCAATGACTCTCAGAATATCACCACTAAACTGGCCTGCCCAAGAAAACCATTGCCTCTGCAGGGGGTTTTTCCTCACCCAGAAGCTTGGAAACCATCATCTTTAGGAATTTGTCATGTTAACGTCACTCCAGGAATCAGATGCAGTTGATGCCCAACTACTGTGTCTCAACACTATGACCTGGTGACCAGGCACCGAGGATGCAGCTACAGAAGACCTCAATGCCTTCACAACCAGCAAAAGCGGAAAGATGACCTTCCTCTTACTTTTGCCTTCAAAATCTCCAACAAGTGCATTTACTAGGCATGACCTAATTGGTCTCCACATCCTAGCCGCAAGAGAGTCAGGCAATGGGATCTTCACCTTTCCAGCCTGTGGTTCAGGAAGGCATACAGAAGGGGGTGAAATGGATGCTGAATGAACCAATCCACCTTACGAGTCTAAGGCTACTGAGAGGGCACTGTTCGTAGTAGTGAAAAAATGGGAGGCAACCCAAATGTGCAACAGAAGGGGGTTAATAAATTCGGGTTTATTTATGCAATGAAATTCTGGAGGACAAACAAATACATTGTAGAAATATACATGACTTGAAAATGTTAGGCACACACTGAAAATAGGTGAAAATAGTACTTAGAGACAAATTAATGAGAGTAGGAAACCATTTCATTTTGTCCACTGCATGGCATGTGCTTGTCCGCAGCATCAGTGCTCATTTCTTGGATGATCAAATGATCTTATTTTTAGAAATTGAATACATATTTATATGAGTTTATAGATACACATGAACTTAAATATGATTCAGCAACACTGAAGGAAATAAAACAAAATGTTAATAGTTGTTCTCTCTGTTAGTGATATTTGGAGTGAGTTTAACTTTCTTCTGTTGGCTGTTTTGTATTTTATAAATTTTGAACAGTGAAAATGCATTAATATTAATTAGGGAAACATCACAGATGTTCTAGTAAAACCACAGAAAGAAAATATGCCTGCCTCAGTTCTCCATCTCCATACGACCTGGCACAGAGCTGGGCCCAGAGTGGGCAGCAGTCCATGCTTGGTGACCAAGTGAGTGAATGAGTTTACCTCCTTTTGCTGCCCGAGGTATTCCTAGGTCTGTCTTCAGGAACATGTGGGTAGAGTTGCATTTCTAGGATTATCCTGACTCTCACACAGCAGTGCTTCTCTGCATCTAAAATTGACCAAATATCAAAGCCATGCGGCCCTTACCAAGTACCAATCTCTTTTTTTGGAGGCGGGGGAGACAGAATCTTACTTTATCACCCTTGGTAGAGTGCTGTGGCATCATAGCTCACAGCAACCTCAAACTCTTGGGCTCAAGCGATTCTCTGCCCTCAGCCTCCCGGGTAGCCAGGACTACAAGCACCCGCCACAACACCCAGGCTATTTTTTAGACGGGGTGGGGGGGGTGTCTCACTCTTGTTCAGGCTGGTCTCGAACTCGTGAGCTCAAGCAATCCACCTGCCTCAGCCTCCCAGAATGCTAGGATTACAGGCCTGAGCCATTATAACTGGCCCCAGGTACCAATCTTAAGTGCTTAGTGGGCCAAGGTGAGGCCATGCTCAAGGGGTTTTACAGCTGGATCAATGATTCAGTCCTGCTCCTCCCATGCACCCATCAGGCCTTGGCCTACCGGGCTTCAGTCGACCAAATTAGGCCTGACATCACTGCCAGCAGCTGTGCTCAGCCAGGTAGAGGTTTGGGGAGGGGGATGGAGAAGAGGGGTGGTCTGTCCTTTTGGGGGGCTGCCCCTTGGTATTATGAAGAGTCCCTTGGGGGTGCTCTGAACCACTTTTCACTTACACATCTGTCGAGGTTTTAGCTCACAGAAGGGCATAGGGACCAAAATGTGAAAAGTGGGAGTCCCAACTGGCCATCCAGAACCACAAGGGCTATTGAGGTAAATTGTGGCCTCGGTTTCCCCATCTCTCCAGCAACCAGCTTTGCCTCCCACTTTCTACCAGTGGACAGGGCACCTGGTCATGGTGGGCCCTCTTCTCTACTGCCTTGGTGAGGGTTGGAGGAGAGCCCGGAAAACTTGCTAGTCAGCACCAGCCATCACTTCATTTATCACACCTGTCAGCCAGATGGGGAAACTGAAGCCATAGAGGGGAAGTGACACAGCCAAGGTCACACACTGGAAAAAGAATGTGTGAGAAGAGGGTTCTCATATCTACCATGAACTTCAGAGACTCCAGGACAGGCCTGAAGGGGACAAGCAGAGAGAAGGATGTTGCAGAGGGCTGGGAACTGGTCCCATTGGGGACAGCTTACCTCACATGATCTGCAAACATATTCCAGCCTCAGGTTCAAACCCTCGGTAGGAGATCAGGGTAGAAGCAAATTCACTGCCTCTGACCAGCTGAGGGCGCCATTTTGCTTTCTGGCCTCAGTTTGGTTTGGGTTTTTTTTTTTTTTTTTTTTTTTTTTTTGAGACAGAGCCTCAAGCTGTCACCCTGGTAGAGTGCTATGGCATCACAGCTCACAGCAACCTCCAATTCCTGGGCCCAAGCGAGTCTCTTGCCTCCGCCTCCCAAGTAGCTGGGACTACAGGTGCCTGCCACAACGCCTGGCCATTTTTTGGTTGCAGCCGTCATTGTTGTTTGGCGGGCCCAGGCTGGATTCGAACCCGCCAGCTGAGGTGTATGTGGATGGCGTCTTAGCCCATTGAGCCACAGGCACTGAGCCTGGTTTGGGTTTTTTTGTTTGTTCTTTTTTTGCAGTTTTTGGCTGGGGCTGGTTTGAACCCGCCACCTCCAGCGTATGGGGCTGGGGCCCTTCTCCTTTGAGCCACAGGCGCCACCCTTTTTGTTTGTTTTTTGATACAGGATCTTACTGCATTATGTCACCTGGGCTAGAGTACTGTGGCATCATCATTGCTCACAGCAACCTCAAACTCCTGAGCTGAAGCAATCCTCCTGCCTCAGTCTCCTGAGTAGTGGCACTATAGTATACACTACATGCCTGACTAATTTTTTTTTTTTAATTTTTGTAGAAATAGGATGTCACTGTGTTGCTCCAGCTAGTCTTGAACTTCTGGCCCATCTCAGACTCCAAAAGTGTGAGGATTACAGGTGTGAGCCATCATGCCTGGCCTATTCTGCTTTTAAAAAAGGCCCAGGGGCTGGATGTGGGGACTCATGCCTGTAATCCTAACTCTCTGGGAGGCTGAGGTAGGTGGATTGCTTAAGCTCGGGAGTTCAAGACCAGTCTGAGCAAGAATGAGACCCCATCACTACTAAAAATAGAAAAGCTCACTGGTCATTATAGCAGACTCCTGTAGTCCCAGCTACCTGGGAGGCTGAAACAAGAGGATCCCTTGAGTCTAAGAGTTTGAGGTTGCTGTGAGCTAAGATGATGCCACGGCACTCTATCCAGGGTGATAGAGTAAGACTCTGTCTCAAAAAAAAAAGGGCCCAGGATGATGATAATCACTGAATTCAAGCTCTGAAATTCCATAGTTAACAATTCCACCATTATCTTCTCAAACTCAGCCTCAACTACACCCCATCTCTGCTTAAAAACTTTTCCACAGCCACAGTGGCACCTGTGGCTCAGTGAGTAGGGCACCATATACTAAGGGTGGCATGTTCAAACCCAGCCCCAGCCCAAACTGCAACAAACAATAGCCGGTGTTGTGGCGGGTGCCTGTAGTCCCAGCTATTCGGGAGGCTGAGGCAAGAGAATCTCCTAAGCGCAAGAGCTGGACATTGCTGTGAGTGGTGACGCCACTCTACTGAGGGCAACAAAGTGAGACTCTAAAATACAAAACAAAACAACAACTTTCCCATGGCTTCCTGCGGCCCCAACTGAGTCTGATATACAAGGCCCTTTGTGACCTGCACCCCACTAACCTTTCCTTCCTGTGTGTCTGTCTTGACATTCCTTTCAAGTGCTCAAATGCCAGCCACACCATTTGACTCCCTGTTCCCATGAATTCTCCACACTTTTCCTCACTTCTATAACTGTACCCCTGTATGCACAGAAAGGCCTCTTTACATGAAATGTTCCTCTTCATCTTATCTGACCAACTCATATTCATACTATAAAACCCAGGTTAAGTCTCACCTCCTCCAGGGAGCCTGCCCTGATCTGCCACAAAGAGAAAATTCCTCTTCTATCTGGGTTCCCTCAGGTCTCAAGCCTCTCTCCTGAACACAGGTTATGGGAATAACTATTTACACATGAGTACCTTATAAACCTTGTTTCTTCCACTAGACTGAGAATTCCTTGACAACAGCAGCTATCTTAGTCACATTTCTGCACACAGTAGGTGCTCAATAAATGTTCAATAAATAAATTACTCAATAAGTAAATTAATCTTTTTTTTTTTTTTTTCTTGAGACAGAGCCTCAAGCTGTCACCCTGGATAGAGTGCTGTGACATCACAGCTCACAGCAACCTCCAATTCCTGGGCTCAAGTGAGTCTCTTGCCTCCTCCTCCCAAGCAGCTGGGACTACAGGCGCCCACCACAATGCCCGGCCATTTTTTTTTTTTGGTGGCAGCCGTCATTGTTGTTTGGCGGGCCCAGGCTGGATTCGAACCCGCCAGCTCAGGTGTACGTGACTGGCACCTTAGGCCGTTGATCCACAGGCGCCGAGCCGCAAATTAATCTCTTAAAACCACCCATTGCTCTGTCCTTAACTCTTTGTGGGTCTCTGGACAATGTCAGCCTTCTGTAGGCCTCTATGTCTTCAGCTGTACAGCAGCAAGGATGACCCTGGTGACTCCTGAGGGCATGACCTCTCTCTCTTCACAGGCCATGATAAGTCAGGGGCCCAAGTGATACTAGCAGCTCGTCTAGAGTCAGTTTGACTAAATAGGAAATTGAGACACAGAAAAGTTAAGCCACCTCTAAGGTCACCCACCATCTAATGCATAGGGGTCAAATATTCACCCCCTCATCACTGAGTTTTGTCTAAACTCACCACAGCCTATCCCAGGCACCCACGTCACCACATGCCAAGATACCACATTGGAGAAGAACATCCCAGGCAAAGGGAAGAGCCAGTGCCTGAGCTCTAAGTGGGCAGTGTGCCTGGCTGGTGTGGGAATGGCAGGGAGGCCGTTGAAAGATTTAACAAAAACCACTAGAAGTGGCTGAGCCAGTGCTGGCTGTTCCCTGTGGGCCTGGGAGGGTGGATTAAAGAAGGTAAAAGTCCAGCTGGCCTCTGCCCTCTCAGGGCACCCCAGGGAACAGCTTATCTTTGCTCGAATAAGGCAATCCCAGGATGTGTCTCAGAGCTGCTGGTCTAGAAGAATGCAATTTCCCTAAAACTACCTGGGAAGGGGCTGGACTTTGGGATGGAGAGGGGAGGTGTATAGGGTGAGGGGAGGGGCCAGCTGACAGCAGGATGTGCCAGTTCCGGGACCCATACCGTGAGAGCTACATTGAGTGCAAGTCCACCCAGACACACCCGGGGCCCATCCCGGATTGAGGGAGTCAGTGATGACCATGGGCAGGCTGCGGGCTCTCTCTGTGCCCTACTCTTTTCATTTGGAAATTGGGTGACGGAGCCATTCATCACGCAGAGAGGAACTACCCGAGAGCATGACAACTTAGGATCCTTGTGGGTCCAGATGGGATCAAAACCAAGCAAACAAAAAGCAATGGCATGCATCAAGCTCCTTGACACAGAGCCTGGCACATGTAGGTGCACAATGGCCGTCCCCTCACACCTACTCTCAGAGCTGACTTGGGGGAACAAATAGAATCCAAGTCCTCAAAGCTGATGGTAATAATAATAAGAGTAATAAAAGCGGCTTTTCCCTGTGCCAAATGCCAAACCATTTAATAACTCACTTATCTTTCACAACTCAGTGAGGTTGCTATTATTGGGATATAGAAACTGAGCTCAGGGATGTGAAGATACTTGCAAAAGGTTGTCCAGCAAGGAGCTGTGGGACCTTGAAACCCTCAGTCACTCTGCCTCTGTGCCCTGTGAGCACCTGGGAAGCAGGGGAGTCTGGATCAGAGGTGAGGCACCCATCTCTTCCCTCCTGCCACCTCTGTCCTCCAACAATGCCCACAACCCCACTGCTGCTTTGGAAACTACAGGGTTAAGCCAATTGGAGCCTGCAGAATGTGCATAGCGTGATTCATTTTATTTAAAAAAGCTTTAAAAAAGAAGCCAAACTGTCAGTTCTTGTTTAGAAACCTGAACATTCTGAAAATGTTGGCAAAGAGAGGAGGTTTGTCTGCTAGAAGATTCTCCAAAAAAGAGTTGATGCTAATCCAAGGTGACAGTGTTTTGTTTTGGTTTTTTTAAGACCAGAGAAGTTGGGAGTGCAAATTGCTCTTCTGAGGGTCAACCAGCTGGAGGCAAGCTCAAGAAGCCACCTGTGGGGACTGATGGCCAGTGGGGTGGAGACAGTGGAGACCAGTCACCCTTGTCTCCCATGGGCTTTATTTCCCTGGAATTCTTTGTCAGAAAAGGAGGCTTTGATGATGCCTTTCTGACAGTCACAGCGTATAAAAATCACAGAGCCTAGGGGCACCTAAAATTTATTACCCTTTCACAAATGGGAAACTGAGGCCCATAGAAAGGGATTGAGGTTTTTATTCAATCACTATCAGTCAATACACATTTGTTAGGATCTTTGTTGTGGAGAAGTTTCCCTCCCACCAAGGGGACCAGGAATTTAGGAGGGGACTGTGGATCCCTTTTTGATTTTGGATTTTTTGATTCAGCTGTACTGAATGATGCAAGTCCCCGATGTGTGGTTTGGGGCAGGTTATGTAGACTCTCAAAGCCTCAGTTTCCTCAGTAAAATGAAGATAATAATCCCCAAAGCCCACAGAGTTGCTGGAAGAATTAGGGGAGGGAAAGTAGTGGTGTCACTCAGCTCCTGCGTGTGAACAGGCACAGACTCGGGGCAGCTTAACAACACCCCCAAAAGATCAACTAGAAGGATGTAGGAATGGCTCGCAGGTATTTGCCCAAGAGGAATAAAGACATATTTGTACATCCATAGAGGATGCTATGCCTGTGTGTGCATAGCAGCTCCACTTGTAGAGCTCCACTTTAGACCCACAACAGTCTAAAGTCCTTCAACTGACGAATGTACAAAAAAACTGTAGCATTTTTCAATGGAATACTAATGGGTAATAAAATAGAGTGAACTTCTGGTACCTGCAATAACATGGATGAATCAAATGCATTAAGCTAAGACACGGTTAGCTGCATGCTGAGTGATTCCAGTTATATGATATTCCTGAAGAGGTGAGACAATAGGAACAGTGGTGGCCAGGACCAGAGGGTGTGTGGAGAGAATTGCCTAAAAGAGGGCATGAGGGAAATTTGGGGGGTGATGGGAATAGTCTATATCATGATTGTGGTATAGCAATACGACTGTCTATGTTTGTCAAATCGTGGAGCTGTACTGAATGATGCAGGTGAATTGCATAGTATGTAAGGCAACATGGGTGAATCACACTGTATGTAAATTAAAACACAATATATCTGACTTAAAACAATCAAACAGAAAACTTAAAAACCTAACTTCAAAAAGGATAAGAACTGAAATAGTTCTAGGAAAGAACCAGAGATTCTAACTGTTATTGAGAACTTGTGACAGAATTGTAAGAGTCAAAGTCTCAGGAGAGAGTCTGATTGGCTGAGTTTGGGTTTCAGGCCCACCCTTAACTGGGGTTGGGTAGAGCCACTTGATTGACAGTTCTATCAATCCTGTGGTAAAAGGCAATTGCCCAGAGGCAAAATGATGGACCAGCTGTGCCCACAAAGAGGACACTGTCAACTGGAGATGCCTATATGTGTCGGAGTTTATTATCCTGGAGACTAAGCCCTGCCCTTCCAGGATTGAGGCCAAACCTTCTGTTCCATGCGATGATGGCACCTGGTGACTGCAGTCCCTCCTCAGATGCGAAGGCTGGAGTTGAATTAACTGGATGAAGCCGAGTGTTGCTTCAGAAATGCAAACATTCAGTTCAGGCAGATAGTTACTGGAGTGGCTCATCAAACAGGCAGGAGAAACAAGTGGTCAGTTTAGCCAGACATGTGCTCAATTTAGCCGAACAAGCTCAGCCACTGCCCTAAAGGGTCATTTATTTCCATGAAAGAGAGTGTGTTTGACTTTATTGACTGAAGTGGGTGTGCCAGGCAGACACAGCCAATGACTCAACCTCGGGACAGGGTGATACTGGGGAAAGCTGCAGAATCCCTAATTTCATCCTCCAGTGTCTCTGGCAGCCCCAGGGGCCACGGGAGTGTGGCCAGGCACCTACTGGGCTGCTTCCCTTCCCCTTGCCTGATATTCTAGCAGCATCAGTAACCAACAAAGACTTTGTTCTACCTACCCCTTCCCAGCTGTGTGACCTCAGGCAATTCACTTTGCCTCTCTGAATCTTCATCTATACAAAGTAAAAGATTGTTCAAGCATTTTGCAGGGGTGATGCTCCGGAAGCATTTTAAGACATAAACAGAGTGTGTGAGGGAAACAGAAACTCAGTGTAGAGTTCTCAGAATTACTAACCTCAGATGTGGGAACTCTCCTCTTCAATCTCCTCCTTATTCCTGGGCTCTCCTTATGGGTTTGGTTTTGTAAGATTGTGTCAATATTGTCAGAAGTATGTTATAGGTCAATTGTGGACTGGGAGAGGGGGCACATTCATTCTCTTTCATCTCTCACTATGCTTTTTCTATCTACCTTGCCAAAATTTCTTTATTTTGGAGTACTTTCCTTTTTATAGAAGTTCAATTCTAAAGGAAAAATGGATTATCGTTTCTTTTAAAAATTAACCTTTAATTACCTAAGTGATACAGTCATTTCTCCACTTAAAATTTTTCTCGCTTTCCAGGGAATGTTGAAACTACCTTTAATAAGCACTCCCAGCACCCTAATCCCGCTCTCCAGTCCTCCTTCCCCACTGCCAGCAATTTGAAGTGGATTTTTCCAAACCTCTTTCTGTGTATTTACATTTACACATTGCCCTTATATTTACTTATTGGTTCCCATAGAAATTGAATGGTTCGGTGAAATCATACTCCACATAATTTGCTTTCTTCACTCAACATTATGACTTGGAATTTTTTCCTGTGTCCATACATGGAAGACTATCTCTTCTTTTTCTTTTTTATTTTTTTTTTGAGACAAAGTCTCACTGTATCGTCCTAGGTAGAGTGCTGGGCCTCAGAGCTCACAGCAATCTCCAGCTCTTGGGCTTAGGCAATTCTCTTGCCTCAGCCTCCCAAGTAGCTGGGACTACAGGTGCATGCCTCAACGCCCGGTTATTATTATTGTTTTTTTGGTAGTTGTCATTGTTGTTTTAGCTGGTCCCGGGCTGGGTTCAAACCTGCCAGCTTCAGTGTATGTGGCTGGGGCCTTACCCACTGAGTGCCCTACCCACCTGTAGGTGGTTTTTGTCATAAAAACAATGCTATAAAGACCCCTGCTGGTCTCATCTCCTTGGACACATACATGTACAAGTGTTTCTCTTAGGCTTTTGACTTGAGAATGGGACGATATTTAACTTCAAAGTTTTACTCCCAGCTTTTTGCTTTTTAAATCGACCACCATATTTTAAAACCATGTTATTGAAATATAACTCATACACCATAAAAGTCATCCCACTTAAAGTGCAAAATTCATTTTCATATTCACAGATGTGTGCAGCCATCCCCACAAAATAATTTTAGAATATTTTCTTTATCCCCCAAAGAAACCCTACACCCCCAAGCAGTCACTCCTACTTCCTCCCTTCCCGCCGCTCCTGACGACCATTGATCTACTTTCTGTATCTATGAATTTGCCTATTCTGGGTGTTTCATATCAACAGAATCATACAATATGTGGTCTTTGGGGTCTGGCTGCTTTTACTTAGCATGATGGTTTCAAAGTTCATCCCTACTGCAGCATGGATCAGTGGTACTTCATTCCTTTTTATTGCCATATAATCGACTACCTTTTTTGGTAGTATTGTCTACCAATTGGGCATATTATCTACCAAGAATGTTTTTAATCCTCATGAAAAACCTATAAATCAGGCACTATTATTATCACCCCCCTTTTACAGAGGAGCAAACTGAGGCTTGGAGATGTGCTGTGACTCTGCCAGATCTCACAGGAAAGTATATGGCAGAGCTGGATTTAAACCTGGCCCTGTTGAGCTCCTAAGCCTGTGCCCTTGTATCTGAGCCAGGCTTCTGCCTGAAGAAGCTGGAAGGGATTGAAAAGTGTTTCATGGGCCCAATGTGCAGGTTGCAAACTTTACTCATAGGATGGTTCCAGGTCACCATTGTGATCATTGGTAATTGCTCTGTGGCACCGTGCCCTGGTTTCTGGTTCTGCCAGAGGCAACTGGCACCGCAAATCCTATCAAACAAGGGTTCCAGCCAGGGGCAGTGGCTCACACCTCTAATCTAAGCATTCTGGGAGGCCAAAGTGGGTGGATTGCAGGAGTTCAGGAGTTTGAGACCAGCCTAAGCAAGAGCAAGATCCCATCTCTATGATAAATAGAAAACTTAGCCAGGTGTCATGGCAGGCACCTATAGTCCAGCTACTCCAGAGGCTGAGGTAGGAGGATCACCTGGGCCCAAAAGGCTAAGGTTGCTGTGAGCTATGATGATGCCACAGCACTCTACCCAGGGCAACAGAGTGAGACTCTG
>CAUYRH010027176.1:0-28902 GCA_963574655.1 Perodicticus potto
AACACTTCTACATTGCTGGTGGGAATGCAAACTAATACATTACTTTTGGAAAGATGTTTGGAGAACACTTAGAGATCTAAAAATAGACCTGGAATTCAATCCTACAATTCCTCTACCAGATATATATCCAAAAGACCAAAAATCACAATATAATAAAGATATATGTACCAGAATGTTTCTTTTTTCTTTTTAATTATAATGGGTACATAATAGCTGTGTATCTTTATAGGGTACACATGATATTTTCATATAGGCATTCAATGAAGATTAATCAAATCAGGTAAAGGAGGTATCCGTCATTTCAGACATTCATCATTTCTTCCTGTTTGGACAAGTTTATAGAACCTCTGAATGAAATAAAATAATACTTTTCAAAAATTTTCTGTTATGATGTGGGATGATAAAGAACTTATTTGATGTAGGAGACATGCTACTTATTTAACTCAACTACACCATTGATAAGGAAATTTGCTGCCTGTAATTATTCTTTATTTTTCTCAGGAGGAATCATTTGTTTCCATTATCATGTACCAAATGGGCTATAAATAATATTCATTTACAATTTAAAGTAGGATACTTTCCTGTCACCCTGAAATCAATGATGATTAGGACTCCTAACTCATAATTTACTCATCTAAGATTACCTCTCCATTTACATCATTTTTGCACCAGCAGTGGATCAAGGAGACATCTATGACTCATGGTATAGTGATCACCCTATCTCTTATGATTTATGGGGTCTTTTGTAAATTATTTCTGGGAGTGTCAGCACATGACTTCTTTTAACATTGGTGTCTCCACTGTTTCAGGACTATAATGTGGACCCTGAATAAACGTGTTACTGGGACATTCAAGATTTACACAGCTTTATATTCAAGAGAAATGCAATTTGTAATCAAACAGAATTAGGGTGCTGCAGGCATATATTTTAAAATGTGTGTAACAATTGTCTGTGACAGTATTCTTTCCCTTGCTAATTGAGCAACTGACAATCTATTAAAAAGAAGACCAGGAGATTAATCCCAGTACTAGAGACTGGATTGACTTGATATTTAAATGCATTGTGGAATTGTACTGATTAAATTATATGGAATAGAGTTTAAAAGGGAAAAAATGACTTCTAGGATTGCCACAGTGTGTGGAAGATGAATAAAAATGGCATTATAAAGCTTGCATAATGTAGATGGAAGAAATACCTTAGATTGTTTCGCATAATTATTTACTTTCAGTACATTTCCAAGCAACATTTAAGTAATGCAACAAAGTTTTCACCAACAAAGTTGCACTCTCAATAAATTCAGAGTTTAGTACTCTACACTGTGGAAATGAGGGACTCAACATAGACAACTTTCTACAAATGGTCAAAATCTATTTTTTGATTTTTTTTACTTTTCTCCAACTAGTTTTTATTAGCAACATTCTTTGAAAGACAAGTTTTTATGTGAGAGGCAAGTCATTGATACTACATGGAAACACACCTTCTGAGCTATGAAGACTCCCTTGGTAGATGCCTTTGATGTGATGTAATGTGTGATGTCCTCCAGAAACAACAGGTAATACTCGTGAAGATCTGTGAAAGAATCTGGCTGATACACCTGCTCTGGCATTAGCAGGTGAATTGTATTCGCCAAATACACACACACATAGTTAAGCAGACTCTCTTATACATGGATTGAGTTCACCTGGATAGAAATAATGTTTCCGCCCCTTCCAGTGTAGCCTTCTCCATATTTCTTAACCTGACAGAATTATCCCCGCTTTGGGAATTAGGTCTGTAACTTTGGAGAGTTCAGACTTGTGGGAATGGAAAGTACAAATTTCCTAAGTGAGTCACTAGGAGTGATGGCAGCAAGTGGACCCTTTCTATGTCTGCCCCTTGATTCCTAGATCCCTATATCCTACTGGGAGTTTGTCATACAAGATCTTTGGTTTGAAGTAAATAATACATGTGGAGGGTGGCACTCCACCTTTATGAAATATTATTTCTGAATTGACACGTCAGTTGTGCCTTCATCAGGTGATTCTTATTATACTGTATTAGGCCATGGTTGTGGTCCTACCCATGTTTGTCAAACTGGTCTGACATGATATTACACAATATTACATACCAGCAAGATAAAAAAAATCTGTAAGTTCCAGATAATGGTTTTGACTGAGACCTTGAAGGCAGAAAAGAAAAAACAAACAAACAAACAAAAAAGCCTTATAGCCAGAATGTGTGACTATCCTTATCAGAATGAATCACTGATCTTTTCATGGTAGAAAATGTGAATATTATTTACCTGTCACCAAGTGACTGCTATTTTTCCCTTAAAAATGGTGTGATACTGGAAACTCATCAGTGGCATATATTATTGATAAGTTGGACATTCAGTGCCAGTAATAAATAGATCAGCTACTGTCCATGCACAACCAATCCTGGTTCCATAGCCAATGATTTCATATACCCATCGTGTCAATACTGGGTGGCTGGCAACAAATACAGGCTGAGATCAACTGACCAAATTATGTTCTAGGTTGTTGAATGCTTCTTCTATGGGCGGTGTTCTTTTGGGGTCCCTACCATGTGATATGAAAATTGCATATCTGAAATTTTTGTACCCACTCCCACATATTCTTCCACATGTTTCTGTCTCAGACGTACTGAGAGATCATCTCAGCATTTCTCCTTTCAGGACTCTGACCACCAGTGATGTATCCATTGCCCATGCATCGATCTATATTCTAACCTATAGCCACTGCTCACATGAATGAACAGGTGCAACACAGAAAACTCTGCTTAGTGAAGAATTTCCTTTTATCATTGTCTTTTAAGACCAAATCTGGCTTGAGCCACAGTACAGTTGTCATCATTACCTGTTTGAACGCACATATATGGACATAGATTGTGGAAGAGGTAGCATCTAAGAGAGAGACATTGGTGCAACAGTCGTAGATGACTTGGCAATTGGAGCTACCTGCTCAGGTAGATTCTTCTCTTAGTTTGTCCGTGCTCAAAACTGGATAGACAATTTTTATTTTACTATGGCTTGTTTCTGGAGTCACCTATCCTTTTCAGTAGGCAGATATGAAAGAGCATGTTTTATGATGGGCAGTTGTAAGATGGTGTCTTAGCCTAGAAGTAGATCATGATGGCCTGAACCTCCTTCAAAACTTGAGAGTTATGTGGTGTAATTCCACCATTAGATCCTCCCAAAATCCCACAGAGTATCTTTTCATACTACTGATAGGCTGCATCTATCACAGTGTTTCTTTTTGACTCTGAGCTCAGTGCTGAAGCCTTTTCTGTCATGCATTATATAATTTGGAGAAATCTTCTTCATTGCAGAATATGCTTCCTCAAAAACCCAAAGAAGACTTTCAGGTATTGTGCTTCCTTCTTTGTGGTGGGAGGTGCAAGATGAAAACTGTATTCTTTACTTCAGATGATATGCTCTGACAAGCCACATCTGCATCTGGAAATACTTCATAGATGTGGTAATCCCCAGACACTTCTGCCAGTAGTAGGAACACATGTATGTTACCAAGACCTCCAAATTATTAGCCCCTTCTTGCTCTTATGGACCAATTGACTTGATGTGACATGGTAAACGATGAGCTACAGGATACCAGGAAGGTCAGATCTATTTGAACTATATTCAACCACAAAGTGGGAGAGTTAAGATAGTCCTGGGGGAAGAATTATGAATATATTTGTACTCAGTTCCATGTAATACATCACTCAACCACTGCCTCAGCCTTCTCATCACATCCCATTCAGTGTCCTCTGTTGTCTTCTCTTCCAACTTGTGTATATATGAAAATATTAGTGGGTGAGAAATGTCAACAAGCTTTTGAGAAGATTAAAATAATCCAAGTACTAGTAACTAAGGACAAAATAAAATAACTCTCATGTACTAAGAGAAGCAGTAATGATAAGTAGAGCATATTCACTCCACAGAGTACTAGAAAGAAAGGCAAAGGACATGAAGAGTTGGGTACCAAAGGGAATTTATTAGAATGACCAACTTGCTTTAATCCAGGATAAACCCATCTCAAGATCATCAATGTTATTTTAACTCAAAGACATTTCTCAAATGGGTTACGTTGGCCTGCTCCACATGAAAGGACCTTGGGATAGCTACCATTTAACCCACTATCGTGTTTAAATCTTATTGTTACACCCTTATCTCTGTAAAGATTTCTGTCTTGAGGGACACTCCTACCATGCTAATTGAGTTTCCTTTTGTATATTTATTATTTAAGAATCGCAGTTAGTAAATCTCCCTGCCTCCTCCAAATATAAGACCTAACATTGCATTTAAGAACAGGTAAACCTAGAGTCTGTATAATGTTTCTTCAGGATTCAAAGTAGGGAAACTGATTACATGGTCAATGGGACAGTCTTTCATTTGAATTAAAGACATAATTAAGAAAATAAATGTGTTATTTATAGATCCCTGCTTTCTTCTAAGGTGGGTATAGCCTAGAAATTGATAGCGTTCATTGATGAATAAGGCAATGTTTCTCACTATGTGTATTTGGTAGAAAAAGAACTGTTCTTAAACTTTAGTTAGTTTGCTTAAAAGAAAAAGAGGCACAGCAGAGGCACAAAGAAAATAAACAGAAAGGAAGGGCCAAAAATCAATACTGCATGTACAAAGGTGCAGGAGAGAAATGCCACATTTGTAGTCACTTAGATATTTTAGGTGGAATTGTCAAGAATATTAAGGAAATTTTATGTCAGTGGCACAATTTTTGTCAATTTCAAATCTTTAGTTCAATCTGTATTTTTCTCTATTACTTTGTAGGATGCTTTATTTTAAAGGACTATGGTAAAATTATGAATTCTACTCCAATGTTGGCTTGTAAGACAAATTGAGGATGTTCATAGGGCATAGATTATGTTTCTTATTACAGTTTATATTTTCTATAAATCAGTAGATAAGTGCAGTTACTTCTTTTATACTTAAGATCATATTCTGTAGCAGTTGGTGAGTGGTACTCAATGCTCTTAACAGGGATAAACTAGAGCAAGGGAAGAGTAATAAATAATGAAACGGCTATGGCATAATTGGATATTTTGTTCAGAAATATTCTTGGTAAATATTCATTGTTAAGAATATGAAACCAACATATTGCATTTTGCATCATTCCCCTTTCCAGTCAAATTCCTTTCAACCATGCGTACTAGTGAATATTCAGTGATTCAATAAGAGACATAATAAGGGTAACTTGTACCTCTTCAAACTGCAGTCTGGTGTGTCAGTCCTCGTGAAGGACTAAAACGATATCTTTTGATTAAAATAAACCATACGAGAAATCTGTAAGTTCTATGAAATGTATGTTGGGGATATTATAAAATTCTTGAAAAGTCTGAGACCTTGATTCTACAAAGTATTTTTGTTGTTTCCTCTGACTCTAAACTAATATTAAGAAAATAATTATAGGGCCAGGCACAATGGCTCACACCTATAATCCCAGGACTCTGGGAGGCCAAGGAGGGTGGATCGCCCGAGTTCAGGAACTGGAGCCCAGGCTGAGGAAGAGAAAGACCCATCTCTAAAAAAATAGCTGGGCTTTGTGATGGCTGCCTGTGGTCCTAAATAAATATTTCTAAATAAAATATTCCTAAAGTCCTGTTTATTTAAAGTAGTCAACCATGATTGTGTTAAGGATGACTTACTTACAGCTGAGCATGGTGGCACATGCCTATAATAGGGTCACTGGGGAGGCCCAGGCAGGTGGATTGCCTGAGCTCAAGAGTTCCAGACCAGCTTGAGCCAGAGCAAGACCACTTCTCTTAAAATAAAAAGTAAGAAATTAAAAAGAAGAAGATGAAGAAGAAGAAGAAAAATATCTGGGTGTTGTGGTGGGTGTCTGTAGTCCCAGCTACTTAGGAGAGTAAGGTAAGAGAATCGCTTCAGCTGAAGAGTTTGAGGTTGCTGTGAACCCATGGCACTCTACCAAGGGTGAGTAAGTGAGACTCTGTCTAAAAAAAAAAAATGTATATATATATTTATGTGTGTGTGTGTGTGTGTGTGTATGTATATGTGGGACTTACTTGTGATTAATTACAATGATTAACCATCACTTACTTGAATTTGATCCTGACCCTCCCTTCCACTCTTTCCACTTACTAAGTCGTATGATCTTGCCAGGATATATATACATTTCTGCATCTGAACATGCTTCTACACATATGGGAGCAGTAATCACATAAGATTTTGTAAAGAATTGATTACAGCACTTTTTTTTTTCATGAGCGGAGAACATGCACATTACTCTGATGAAGAATTTACAAGATCAAACCCTGCAAAGGGATGTCTACCCTAGATTTAGGAATTTTCTTTAAAAAAGAGAAACCCCAGGGGTGGCACCTGTGACTCAAAGGAGTAGGGCACCGGCCCCATAAACTGGAGGTGGCAGATTCAAACCCAGCCCCAGCCAAAAACTGCAAAAAAAAAAAAAAAAAAAAAAAAAAAAAATGAGAGAGAGAAACCTCAGAAGCCTTATGAAAGTAATAATTAAATGGATAACAGAAAACTGAGTAGATAGGTGAAGGGGGAAGGAAAAGAACTTCCTCTTATTGGGTGACCAGACATGGGGTAATTCTGAGACAAAAAAAAAGAGCGATATATTGATTGTGATAACAATTCCATATATTTCTCCTGGGTGGTCATGCACTATGATTTCTCTGTTCACATCCGCTTTCCCTGGTAAGTTTCATAAGAAAACTAATCCATTTTTTTCCTGTCCCTCACACAAAACATGGCACCCAGTGAATTTTTATGGACACATATTATTTTCATTGTTGTCAAATACTTCACTCAGTGGCATACATGTATCTGATCTCTTTTGACTGTCTTTCATCACATAGGAGTTAGAACACGGGTGTAGTTTAAAATGAAGTTGGTGCTTCATTTTCATCCTTTATATTTCCTCCAGTGACTCCTCTTCTTTTTTTTTTTAGAGAGAAGAGATGTGATGCAATTAAACTCACATTCTGGAAAGAGTTCGTCACATTTATTCTCATTAAGGAATACACGATCATTTACTGCTAAGAAACATTTTTTCAAGAGGTATTATTTAATTAAAAACAAAATGTCATATGTTATTAAATTCTACAATATTAAATATAAACAGGTTTCTTGGTAAGGCAAGAAAATCAGACTCCTTGATTATTGTTGTAATTATTTTCCTTTGATTTTTTTCTCCTTCATCATAGGTTCCACTGATGTTAAGATATGGGGGAAATTTTCAAAAGAAAGCATCATACATGGCATGATCTTCGCAAATAATGTGTAATCAATATGAGGTCATGTTTTTTGTCAACAAGTCATTGTAGGTCAATTTCTTATAATCTTATATTTCAGGGACTCCTATAATATTTTTTATTTAAGAGGAGAATATGAATTTCCATTCAAGCATAACTTTTTAAGAAACAGAGAGTTTATAGTTTCCTTTAAAAATTAGCTCAAATAAGAACAAATCTGCGATGTGAACTTTCTATATGCAAATAGTGTTAATTCTTCATTATCAGTTTTCATATAAACTGTCCAAGCTTATTGCTTTAAGTTGTGGGTATATTTTTCCACTACATTTTTAAATAGGTAAATGATTCCCGAATGACTCAAAGTGTTAATGAACTTTAGGTGTCAGGTGCCTTTGTTACTCATAACTGCTGGCTTGAGTTCCGCCGTAAGACCTCACAGTTATTGTTCTAAACGTGTACGTGTGCATGTGCGTGAATGAGAGAGAAACATAGTGAATGACTTCACTAAAAACCTACAGATGATAATGATATGTTAAGAGTACCATTTTAGGAATAAACTTATAAATTTAAATAAAATATAAATGTCTTTAAAAAGACTATCCCAAAACGGACGTAAGAAGAAAGAAAATTAATATTTCTATCTATTGAAAAAAGTTAATGTTATTAAAAAGTTTCTTAAAAAGAAAAATTTGAATACAGATGGTTTCAGAAAAGGAAGAAAATAGTTCTTTACTTGTTTTATGAGGGCCAAATAATCCTGACACCAAAACTTGACAGTTACATTACAAGAAAATAAAATTATAAACAAATATCACTCTAAAATATAAACTGTTTTTGCAAAATATCAGAACATCAAATGCAGTAATTTATAACTATTATAATTCATTATGACCAAGCAGTAATACAAGATTTTACATTTTTTACTTTTAATTTTTGGTAACATTGAAAAATCAATGTTACTTACCATATTAATACGTTAAAGCAGAAAAACTACCAGGTCATGCATGTGTGTAAATAAATTCATTTAATTTATGTTAAAAAGAATGATTCTATTCCTATGAAGTTCAAGAACATGTCAAATAATGGTATTACAGATTAGAACAAGATTGCCTTGGAGAAACAAGAATTCACTGAAAGAGACATAAAGACCCTTTTTGTTCTGATGGAAATATTATATATCTTAATGCAGTGTTTCATTAAAATTAATCAAATGGTACACTTGGAATGTGCATTTCACCTTACACAAATTGCACCTTAATTTAAAAATATGAAATGAATGAATAAAAACATTATTACAAATATCTCTACAGTTTCATTTCCTTACCTTTCAAATGATGATTTCCTAAACTATAATAAAAATGTGACGATGTTTGTAAAAGTCTTTTGTACATTGTAATTTATTCAAACTTGTTCATCATTTTATTATATTGCGAAGTTTTAGCAAGGTAATTAGATTTCATGAAGGATTTCAGCATACTCAAATACTTGCAATCCTGGTACATTTGGCAAATAATTTTAAACTTCTCTCCTGTCTATAATCGTTTGTATCATCATAATTTTTTGTGTTTTTCAGGTGTACGATTGCTTTGAGAGTTGTACGTTCCAAAGTTTTATATCCTGATCTTAGTGCATAGATTTTGTAAAAATCAAATAAATCTTTAATTCTTTCCTAGACAAAAGTCAGCATTTATTTTAAAGTGATGTTTTAAAAATCCATCAATATGCTGCTGGTCTAAACATTGAAGATTTTGTTACTTTGAATGTAGAGTAATGTAAGCATTATAATAAAAATGTTTTTAGGAATTTTCTGATGTAGACTTTTCAGTAATAATAACTAGTGGTTACGGAGAGATAACGTGTTATATATACTTTGGTAACAATTTCTAACAAAATTTAAGGGAACCAGATATCTAAAATTGAACGTCTGGTTTATTTTGAAGTAAGTAATTTGAAACATTTATCTTTTAAGTAAACATCCCCCCAAATTGTTTCCTTTGTGTCTCATTCTGCTCTATATCATTACCTGCCTAAGTAATTCTACTGAAGTTACTTAAGGACATAATAAAATATGAAAATGAGAAGTCTCTATTTCATATAGAATATAAACTATGTTTTTTACTTCTAAGGCAAATGATTCCTGGTAAAACATAACATTTATAATATATTATTCAATAAACACACAAAACTTTTAAAAGTGACTTTTGCGAACATGATTTTCCACTCTATTTTTAAGGTTTTAGCTATTAAATTTAAAATATGTTGAATTAGCAATACCGTAAAACATTTGTTATAAGAGTTCAATGTATTTTCTTTTTTAAAACACTTTTTTAATTTTTAATTTTTTTTATTTTTACATATACATGTGTTTATTAGGTTTTCACTTTTTGCCTTCACAGAATTAAAAAGGCTTAAAATTTAATAACAATGTTTAAGATAAGGACTAGAAACAAATACCTTGTAAAGAATGAATGAAGATAAATACATTCAGAAAAGATATCAGATGATTACCTCATCGAAATATTAAGCAATATTAATAATAATAATGCAAAGAAAGTAACATTCAGATTTTCAAATAAGAGTATGTCTATTATAAGATGCTTTGACCCTCAGGCTCAGTATGGAGTCATCAGTTAACTTCTTTTTTTTTCCTTTGTATTTTCATATTTTTTTGTATTTTCTTTCAATATCTTCTGATCACAGCAAAGAATGGTTATCAAAATGAATTTACCAAACAGAAGCTTGGATCTGTTTTCCAAAATTGTACATTTATATGTGTATTTTACAAACCCATAATATTGCCTAAGTTCTTCTTATAAATACAGATTAAGATTGATCTGTACTTCACACCATACACCCCTCTTACATATGACAGTCTAAGTTATTAATTATAATTAATATACTAGAAATTATTAATAAAACTAATTATAACTAATAACTTATACTAGGAACTTAGTATAACTAAATTATATGTTGATAGAATGGGTAATTTATCAGGAATACATAACAAATATACATCCCAGCATATAGAACGCCATGAAGCAAGCATTGAATTTAAGAGAAAAAAGGGTAGTGCTGCAATAATAGCTAGATACTTGACTACTCTGCTTTAAATAATGTATTGAACATGTAGGCAGAATTTCAGTAAAGAAAATACAGCATTAATAGCATAAACCCATGAGAGCTAACAGACAGTGTAGGACACGCCCAGCAGAGGACACATGGTTTTCAAGGGTCCCTCACATATTCCCAAGGTTAAAATATATGTTAGGCCACAAAACAAGTCTTAATAAATATTAAAATAATACAGAATACCTTCTCCAACTACAATACAATAAAGCAAGAAGCCAATAATCAAAGTGATGCAGGACAAGGCGGCCCTACAACCGCTGCCTTGGCCCTGGCAGTGCTGATGCTGTGGCAGATGGAGGAACCAGCTTGCCAGAAGGGCCGGACACCTGTGCAGAAGAAGGAACCAGCTTGCCAGAAGGGCCTGGCACCTGTGCGGAAGACACTGGCGCCTTGCTGTCTTCTTCCTGTGCTCTTCTGGCTAGTCCATTTCATGGATGGCCCCTTGCTGTCTCGTCCTTGTGCACATCTGACTGGTCAATGTCATGTCAGTTTCCAGGGCCTGGGTCTTCATTGGACAGCTGGCTGTAACTGATGAAGACTCACACCCTAAGAAGTTCCTCTGAGACTATATAAACCCCTGAGCAGAGAGCTCAGGGGCAGACCTCGGCTGGACCTTGGAGAGGGAGCAGGAGAGTTTGTTCCCCTCCTGGGTCCTCTTTGCCTGGAGGTTTGGTTTTTCCTCTACTTATAATTTTTCTTTCCTGTAAATAAATCCTGACTTACCACTACTCTTGTGGTCCGTGGATTCCTTCTTTGAATCGCCAAGACCAAGAACCTGAAATTCCAGTATCAAAAGAAAAGTAAAATTTCACAAACATGTAGAAATTAAACAACATCTTAAACAAGCAAGGATTAAAAAAAAAAACACCTGGGAAAGCAATCAAAGTAAGTAAAAACAAACAATACAATATCAAAAATGTCTGGGATTTGGTGAAGGCAGTGTTCAAAGGGACTTTTATACCTTCAAATACCTACATAGAAGTAAAAGAAAGATCTCCAATCAATTGCTTAACTCCACATTTTCAGGAACTGGAAGAGGAAGGGGCAACTAAACACAAAGCTAGCAGAGGAATGGAAATAATGATTAGAACATTGATCAATGAAATAGAAAACAGTAAAACAGTAGAGACATAGAAAATAGTCAAACAATAGAGACTAAGAATAGGAAGTTGTGATACAGGCCCAGCCAGCACAGCAGAGCTGCCCTGGGGGTGTTGGTGGACAGCAGGCAGCAGAGGAACCAATGGGTGGGGGACGGCTGCAGAACAACTATTGGGGGACTCCTCCAGTTGCCAGCTCAGGGAGCGCAGTGGTGTCTCCACCCAGGCCTCTGTCTCCCACCCCTTGCACTTGAGGCTGAGCAGGGATGTCCCCTTTTCCTGGGAATAGTCAATTTCATGTACGTTTCCTAGGCCTGGACAATTTCATGAATGGACTGTATCCATTTATTAATGTATTCTTCCCCCTTGCCACTAGCAGAAGGGACTGTATCCATTCATTGATATTCATCTTACCCCAGCAGAAGGGACTATATCAGTTCACTTGTTACCAAATCCTGGCCAAGTGTAACTACAAAGGACCCCTGGGGTTATATATACCCCAGGCAGAGGAGAGATCTTTTCTGACTTAAGTTTTTCCCTCTGCCAAAAGCTCTGGTGCTTTCCCTGTATTCTTTTCTGTTAAATAAATCCTGTCTTACCACTGATCTCTGGTCTGGGGATTCATTCTTCAAATCCCCCGATGCCAAAGACCTACTGAAGAAGAAATTCTGGTATCAGCTGAGTCCTTGAAATGATTAACAGACATAAAGAAAATGAACTATATACATACAATGCACTATTATTCAGCTATAAAAGGAAATAAAATTCTGGTATATAGCACAACTGGATATACTTTGAAAATATCATGCTAAATGAAACAAGGCAGATATTAAAAAACAAATCATAAGACTACACTTACATAAATGATGCAGACCAGGTTAAATTCAGAGATACAGAATGTAAATTAAATGTTGTTAGAAGAGGATGGAATGCCAACTTTTCACTACAGTGTTTCTATTTGGAGGCATGAAATATTTTTGGACATACTGATGATAATTGCATAACATTGTGAATATAATTAATGCCACCAATTTAACATTTAAACCCCCCCCAAATGGAAATTTTTATGTAAACTAAATAATAAAATAAGACAAATAAAATATATCCAAATGTATTCTTATTAAAGATATCTTGTGGGTTGGGCATGGTGGCTCATACCTGTAGTCCTAGCAATCTCAGAGGCCAAAGCAGGTGGATTGCCTGAGCTCATAGGTTCGAGACCAGTCTGAGCCAGAGTGAGATCTCATTTCTCAAAATAGTCGGGCATGATGGCAGGTGCCTGTAGTCCCAGCTTCTTGGGAGGCTGAGGCAAGGGGATTGCTTGAGCCCATGAGTTTGAAGTTGCTGTGAACCACGCACTCTACCAAAGGCCACAAAGTGAGACTCTGTCTCAGAAAATAAATAAATAAATAAAGATGTCTTGTAATGTAGTTCTATATTTAATGGAATTTTGATAACTTCCAGTGACATTAAGCTACTAATTAAACTTTGGAATCTACTGGCATCAAGAAAAAACTGAAGACTTCTTTATACAAATAGCGTCCTATCATTGTTTCCCAAGGAAGATTTTAAATTAAAGAACATGCATGTATTAAGCAATCTTCTTTAGTTTTAGGTAAATCTACACTAAGAAGCTTGTCTTGATCTGGGGATGAAATATATAAATACAGTTGTTTTCTTTAAGGTCTCTAGCACAATTATAAGAAGCTCCTAACCAGAGTTAGTATATTCCTATGGCAACCTTACTCTATTCTGGCAGCCACATGGTCCATCAAACCTTGACTTCAATAGGTATTTAATGCCACTTAACAGCAGTTGTTAATGTAAGTAATTGATTCCTTGGTTTGTGGCATGATGCCATGAAATTGTGTCCCATCTGCTAATGGCAGCTTAATTTTCATTAATAGTAGACCAATCAGATGGAGAAGCAGCCATAGATTCTCCCTTCTTTGAAGCTGAGCAGCTACAAACATTTCTCATTCTGCTGTGTTGTTGATTATGCAGAAAGTTTTAATCAATCAGTACACAGGAAACCATTAAAAGAGCTAGAGGAAAAAGTTCTAGGTTCTCCTCACTGAGCTAAGCCAAGACCGGATGCTTTCTGCTCCTGCTACACATAAGAAAGCAGCTCCTGCTGCCTCAGAAGTTGCCTCTGTAAGATGCTGCTATCATCATTTTAATGAGAGATGTGATCTAGAAAAGTCTTACCAGTGCTGTACAAAACAGTAAAATCAGGAAGCTTCTGGCTTCAGAACTATTCCATCACAGTTGTGACCAAATCTAGTATAATAAATATCCCGCAGCCTTTCTCTAGGGTCACATAAATTAAGTCTTAATTTTAAGGACCAGATTCAGAACTCAACCCTTAAGGAAACTGCAATTGCTATGTTCAAAATGTGTACCCCATTTTTTATGTGCTAGATAATTAATTCCCAAATTCACGTGTCGATATGATAGTGGAGGTGGAGACTTTGTGAGGTGATTAAAATTAGATGAGGTCACCAGGGTGGGGTCCTGATGAAAGGTCTTTTGACTTTACATTAATAAGTAAAAGAGAGAAACCGGTTAATTTTGCTATGAGACACTTTCTGCCATGTTATGATAAAGCAAGAATACCCACACCAGATACTGGCGTCATGCTCTTGGACTTATGGACCTCCGGACCTCTAAGGGATACATTTTGTTCTTAGTAGATTAACGCAGCCTAAGGTATTATTTTTACGGCAGCAGAAAATGAGCTAAGATAATAATTATATTTACCACAGATGAAGAAATGCAAGTTTTGCATTTGTTTGCCATTACTTTAACGAGATTTAGGACTGACTGATTTTGTTTCTTCTTTTCCTTTCTTTTCTTTTCTTTCTCTCTTTCTTTCTTTTTTTGTTTTTAATTTTCCTGGCTCCTAGACAACTAAGGGAAGACTGACTGATCTTGATAAAAGAAATTCTATAAGTCAAAGATCAAGAGAGAATATCATGACTGATCAATCTGAAATTGAGATTGAAGTTCTAATAGAATAAAGAATAGTATACATATTGAAAATCAGTTTTAACAGACAAAAGATGCAAAATTTCTTTCTTTAGTGGGTAAAACAAAAGAGTTTTGGGGATTCATCTGTTTGTTTAACATGGTTGTAGACATTTCAATGTATTACATCCTGTCCTATGAATACAACTCAACATAAAAACTTGAATAGTATTCTATAATTATATTTCTAAGCCATGATTATCTTTGGAGCACTGTCTATACTTTAGATGTATCCTCTATAAATTCCTACTGCTGTTCAGAGAAAAAGATTTATGAAAGTCTAAACCCAAATGCATTATCCTTCTTTCTTATTAAGCTGCCTTTCTACACATAACTCCCACGAATTCTGATCTGCAAAATGCACTGGTACCGGAATTTTATCATGGCTGCTTCTACCATATTGTCTAAATCATTCATAGTCATTTTGATTATTATTGGTTTAAGATGGAGCTGAGGAATTTGAAGATCTGTAATATTTTCTTACACAGATAATTGGACCCACTGAAACTTTCTGAAATGGTGTCAGGAAAAGTATCTTAAGCTTCATTAGCAAATTCAGTTACATCGTTATCTTCATTGATGTATATTAAATATGTTTTGAAGGAATAATGTGCTAATATATCTTTGGTGAGTGTGAGTGTCTTTGTGTGTGTGTTATAATGAACATCACTCCGTATTGCAATAGTGACGAACTAAGGGTCAGTGAGGTACATTCTCCGAACTCTTAAGGTCTTTTGTCCTGTTTTTCATTCTACTCAAGGTTTAGAAACCATGATGAATTATTACCATCACTAAACTATGTGTCATCACAAATGGAATCTTTAATATTAGTGTGTTAGCCATTGACCCTTCTATTATGCTATATTTGCATTTTCAAGAAATGCAGGTATTTTAGCATTTAAGCTTTCAGCCAGGAATGATAAAACTATGCGGAAAAAAAAATTTTCTTTGGTCTTAATGCCACTGAAATTTCAAGTACTAACATAGACTTGGTATTTATTTTAAAATATTTTCTTGTAAGATGGCTCAGAGGACTATCATGATAGTATTAGGATGCATCTGTATGTCTTACCATGAACTTTAGATTTTAAAAACTTACATTAAATTTAGAGAAAGCAAGAGAATAAAAGAGATGAAGATTGAGAGAAAAATATTAAAAATATAATATCAAATCAAAAAATTTCACAGAAGGTTACATTAATATGGGAAATGAAAATAACGATAATATTTATTGAAAATTGCACGTTCAGAAAAGAACATGTAAAACTACTTACGATTCTTTTATTTCTACAAATATTTAAGAAAAATCTCTTAGAAGATTATGTAAACATTATCTTTCATCATTGAATACTTTCTGTGCTTTAAATTGTCTCCTTTATTTATTCAATGTTCATCTAAGGCAATATTCTAAGTATTATTTGTTATAGAACTTATAACAAATAAGTTATAACTTTTAAATGTGAAAGTATTTTTGGCCATTATGACAAAATAAAAATTTAAAAGATAAAGTTTCAAAATATTATTGCTACTATGAGAGGTATAGAGTTTTTTTTTTCCTTTCTTGTTTTTGCAGTTTTTGGCCGGGACAGGGTTTGAACCGGCCACCTCTGGTATATGGGGCCAGCACCCTACTCCTTTGAGCCACAGGCACTGCCTGAGATATAGAGTTTTAAAATAAGAGATAATTGGCACAGAAGTCATGAAATTCAGGCTGTTTTTGAAATCTTTTAAGTTGGAAAACTCCTAGTTGTGTTAGATATGAAAGGCTATCTTTAGTTTTTAAACATTCCATCATAAATCGTGATAACACAAAAGTACTTGAAACTACAGGGAAAGAAAGGTAAAGTAGGACAGTTCTTAGAACGAGTTTTATTTGTAGTATTTTGTTTTGTTTGATTTTTAGTGCAACTCTTCCTTCTTCACAATTAGATGCCCTTGCCCTGAGCACATTCTGAAACAAGCAGGAAAGTTAAAAAAAAAAAAAGAACATACTATTTTATTCACATGAAGATACTTTTTTCTCAGATTGTGTTTATACATGAGAAGACGAGATTGTGGACAGTTGTTGGTTCATTAGACAGCTCACCTCAAAAGCACTTAAAGGGAAGGGAGTTGTTGCAGGTTTCAGAAGGACAATCTGTATACTCATGACTAGCAATGGGAGTTGGTCATTAAACTTAGGATCAAACAGATTGTGTTCAGGATTTCTTAGTTTGGGGTAAGAAAGAATAAGATATAAAAAATGGACTTCTGATGGATTAAAGACAAAAATGAAAGTTAAAACTACTACTTTAGTAGAAGAAACTTTGAAGACTATCTTTGGGACCTACAGTGACAAATGACTTCAAATATTCAATTCCAGAAATAAACTACAAGGCAAAATAAACAAAAATTTAATTATATTAAAATTAAGGTTTTTATATTCCACACAGCATATCACAGACACATTTATTTGGCAGCTCATCAACTGGGTTATGATATTTACGATGTTTAAAACTGAGAGTGTTTGTGTTTTTCTACAGATCAACTGGAAAAGTCAGCTCTGTCAGAAAAATTGGCAAAGACTACAAACAGTTAATTTAGAGAAAAGAAATCCCAAAGGCTAACATGCATATAAAGATAAGCTCAGATTCATTGTCAGTTAAATCTACAATGAGATTTTATTTTACATATATTAGATAGAAATGAATTAGCAAGCTGGATATAGCCAAATATTGGTCACTGTATGGGAATATAGGATGTTTTTGTGCTATTGGTAAGATTAGTGCAGCTATTCTGCAGAGCTAAAAAATATGACTCACATATTAAGTAACCACATGATCCTATGACATATAATTTTACTCTTAGATATATATCCCACAGAGCCATAAAGGGCATATATCAGGATGCTCATCTTATCATTGTGGTAGAAATATAATCAATCAACGTGCATGTCCTTGTAAGAAAGTGAGAAAAAATGTGGGGAATGGAAAAATTTGAAGTTCAAATTCATGCTTGCCTCACAGTTATTTCTCATTTACTCTACTTTTCTTGAAAGTATGAACAAAACTTGCCTTGATATTCATTGTATTAGAGTTAGAATAAGATTGTTGAGACTGCTCCCAAGAATTGGCACTAGCAAGAATTGCAGTGTTAAAAATACTGCTAAATACATTATATTCACAAGATATTTAAAACAAAAACATAAGTAAGACAATAACTGGCTTCAAATTTAATTCATCTATTTATTTT
Organism: Perodicticus potto; assembly: GCA_963574655.1. Taxonomy (NCBI): domain Eukaryota; kingdom Metazoa; phylum Chordata; class Mammalia; order Primates; family Lorisidae; genus Perodicticus; species Perodicticus potto. The sequence goes on from CAUYRH010027176.1 coordinate 17,743, forward strand.
ACAATTCTCGATCTATTTTGATCTATCCTCCAAAGTGGCACAGTAATCCTGACCTCCCGGTATTCATATCCTTGGACAGTCTGTCCCCTCTGCATTATATCAGGACTGGTCTCTGTGACCAATAGAATGTGCCAGAAGCAAGGATATGCTGTTGTTGAGGGTCTTTATTGAAGATACTGTGGCTTTCCCCTCTCTGTTGGAATAGAAGCTCTGAGGAAGGCTAGAGGTCATGTAACCAGAAATTGACATTGTGAGGGGCTGAGGCTTCTGCAGAACGTCCAGTGAGAGGGGAAGCCGTCCCACTGAAAGCCATCTGTGACTAAGGTCGGCTGCATTTGGAACAAGTGTCTGCTAACACCAGTTCTGTGAAGCACTCTCTGGAGGACAAAAATTAAAAGGAAAAATCACAGTGAACATTTGCACAGAAAAGAAAGAAAGAAATTATGAGCCTTACTTGTACTGCCCATCTTAGTCAGCTACAGCTGCCAGAATCCAAAACATCAATTGGGTAACTTAAAAACCAAATTTACTTTCTCGTAGCTCTGGAGGCGCATAACCCAATATGCAGGCTATTAGCAGGCTGTCTTCCTCTCCAGGCCTTTCTGCTTGGTTTGCAGACGACTGTCTTCTCAGTCTTCACTAAGCCTTTCCTTTCTCTTGGCTCTCCATGGTTTCTCTCTCATCTTTTCTTACCAGGGCACTAGTGAGGTTGAATTAGTGTTCAGCCATAACACTTCAGATAATCTTCTTTTTTTTTTAAGGCCTTATCTCGAAATAATGTCACCTTCTGAGGTTCTGGTGATTAGGGCTTAGGATTTTTAGGAGATACAGCATAGACCATAGCACCCACCTTTCCCAAAATGCTGTGACTGCAATAATCTTTACTCAGATTAAAGGGCATCCCTAGTACCTAAGAATTCATCATATTAGTTTCCCAAATCTGATTGCTTTGGAAAGAAAAGAAATCCTCATACTAAAATTAATGGTCACTTAACATCAGTGTCTCCTCTCCCAGCCGGCACAGCTTACCATAAGAGTTTATCCCTGCCCGTCAAGGTCAACTGTTTGGTCTTTCTTTCAGTGGGGACGTAGTCCAGAAAACAGAAATCACTCTGCTCATTTCACCTAGGTGGAATTTGATGCAAAGAAATGTTTCCAGCAATGTTGAAAAGACTACAAGAACAAAGGGAAAATAAGGTTACTGGAGAAACAAAAAATGAAAAATAAAAGGTAATATTGAGGAACTCCTGCCACTCCTAATCTGGAGCCCATAAGCCTGCACCACGTAAGAGCCCGTGTGTTGTGAAACATTGTCTTGTTGGGGTTTTGGTGCACCCCCCAAAAGCTCCAACAATGACCAGGGTAGGAAGTGTGGAAAAGTCTTCTGCCTCTGCTCAGAATGCAGGAATCCACAACCACCTTACTGCAGTTGCCACAAGGTAACCTTCAGCAGCTTATACTTACAGAGACATCAGACAGGGATTGTTCTCTCCCTTCTACCTTGCAATTTCCTACAGCTATTTCCTACTGGAAGTTCCAGAGGAATCCCTGTACCTGGGAGCCTGGAAAACAGTTTAAGATTCCTAGCAAGGTAGTGGCACATTTCTATAGCTAATTGCACTGTCTAGTTAAAGCAAGTACGTCACAATCACTGCAAACAAGATGAAAAGGTTACAAATGATGCAATTACCAAAAGGTTAAGAATACATTAAAAATTGAATTTGCTTTCAGATATTTTTTTGCAAAATGATCTTTATAATTCTTTTATAAAGGTCAAATGTGAAGTTCAAGATGTGATGGGTATGATAGCATTTCATGATATTGATAGAAAACCACGCAAAAATTAAAATGTTATTTTTGCTAAAATTAGCACATTTTATATACTAACTTAAATTTTGTTAAGTAGATAAGGTTCTTTATTGATTTTCATTATTTTTCATCTCATTTTGTAAGATAAATCCAAATCAAAAGATTCAAATAATTTACCGTGTAATCGGTTCTTTTTCTAAATAGATTTACTTAAATTATTCAGCTACCAACTTTATTCCAGTAATGAAAAAACTTTGTAATTCCTATGTAAATACTACAAAATCATTTTTCTTCAAAATATATTTTGGGGAACGTTGGTGTGAGAATAAAAGTCAGAGTTTCCAAAATTACTGTTTTTATATGTGCTCGGGAAGTTTAGTTTGCTTTATGATCAATGTGAATTTTCAGGATAGTGATTTAGAAGTATGTGATTAGGTACAGTAGTTTCGTAAGACTAAAATATAAACTATGCAACTTGTGTCTTCCCATGCTAGCCAAAGATTCTGATATATACACTATAGGTTTTATTTCAGATTAGTCTATGTGCTGCTTATGAGTTGCTGTAGCTTTGTCCTCCCATAATTTAGAGTAAAGTTAGCCTAGAGTATATTTTTGAAGCAATAAAATAATGTTTTATTGAGGGTCTGTTCTTAGCGTGTGTATTTCACTGATATCCACATGGTTTCTCTTACTTTTTTTCTTTATTGCTAAGGGATATAGGCAGATGGTTAAATAAATGCTTCCAGCATGTTAAAATTAAACCTGACATTTCTGATTACCTTGGCAGAAACTGCCATCGATTTACCACAATGTATTTTTATGAGACATGATTTTAAGTGTTTTTAGTTTTATATCAAACTTGGCGTTAAAAACAAAAGTTATTACATGAAAAAATATTTATATTATGACATAGATGGTAGCTATATATATATATATATATATATATATGTTTCTTAAAGGTCATACTCTTTATAATTATGAAATTATTCAATAAGTTCAGGGTCTTAAGGCAAATTCATAATTTCCTAAACTTACTCATTTTATTCATTTTTAAAAATTCTTAGTGAAAATTTATGTGTAGCCCAATTTCTAAGGGGTGATTTTTTTAATGTTTAAATATAAGAATGGACTCTGAGGGGATTCATTTCTGAAACTGACTAAGGTGTGTTGGGTTGTGCCAAGTGACTCATTAATCATAGAAAAGATATTGAGGATGCATGTGGGATCCATCTGGACAAATAACCTAGAGAATAAAGAAATTTGCTCCTCTCTACAGCGTCCACCTGGGAAGTACAGTGCTTTGTCTCTGCCTTCACAAACTCACTGTGTCCTGGGAGGCCCAAATGGACGCCTTTAATTTTAGGCGAACTAGAAGAGTAAAATAGCCATTCTGAAAATTTACTGTGACATAGAAATAATTAAACATAACACCAGAATTTAAGATATACCTTATTTGCAGGAAGATAAAGTGGTTCACCCTGGGATGAATAGTACAAGTGGACCAACCTTTTTTTTTTTTTTGAGACAGAGTCTCACTTTGTCACCCTCAGGAGAGTACCGTGGTGTCATAGATCACAGCAACCTCAAACTCAAGTCTTTGGACTCAAGCAATCCTCTTGTCTCAGCCTCCCAAGTACCTGGGACTACAGGTGCTTGCCACAACACCAGCTAGTTTTTTGTGGAATTTAAGATTATAAGAATATATTTAGATTGATATGATAATAAAATAATTGTATAAAATGTTTTGTGGTCAGGGTCAGGTATGTAGGATGATGAGAGAGAACAGGAGTCCCTACAAAGAACATACTATATTGGGAGTTTTATGAGACAGTTTGGCACAAGCATTAAAGGACTTCAGGAGAAAGTCCTATAAAGGCTGAAGTCAGGGAGAACTTTAGGAAAAAGGTCTATAAGGGGTCTGGTTGAAGTTAGAAATGATCCTAAGAAAAAAGTCTGTAAGGGCCTGGTTGGGGCCTAAAAGGGTTTGGAAAGTTATTTTAAGATTAACTAAGACAGAATATATTACTCACTTATTAAATAAAGACTAGTTTTTGTGGGTGTGAGAGAAGATCTGACTTTTTTCTCTGTCTCTTGAGATGAGTTGGACATTAATTAAACTGTCTCTTAGAAACATAGAATATTAATTAGATCACATTTAGTTTCAAAGTCTATTTTTTTCCCTTTGTTTTCTTTAACCCTATTAGTGATTGATAAGTATTCACCCCTGGGCCCACTCTATAAATCTATTTCTATTGTCTTTCTTTTCTTCCTTCCTTCATCACCACCCTGCACTGGGGACATTCCCAGGTTGTGTGAGGGCTGGCTCCCTACATCTGTGTTTCACGAGACAGCTTGGCACAAACTTCAAAGGACTTCAGGACAAAGGCCTGGCTGCAGTCAGGGAGGGCTTCAGGAAAAAGGTCCATAAGGGCCTGGCTGAAGCCAGAAATAACCCCAGAAAAAGGTCCATAAGGGCCTGGCTGGGACCTAAAAGAGCTTCAGAAGCCATTTTAAGATCAACTAAGATAGCCTGTGCAACTGGCTCATTAAACAAGGAAGACTACTTCTTGTGGGTGTGAGATAAGTAAATTCAATGTTTTTCTCCCCAATTTCTGTAATCCTATTAGTGAATGATAAGTATTTTTAAAAATAAAAATAATGAAAATAGCTAGAGGGTAATCAGATGGGTAATGGAAAACTATGACATGAAAAACCACAAGGATGGCATATGTTATTGATGTTACAAACACCTTTTTGTTGATCAAGAGAAATAATAAAAACAGAGTACATTGTTCGTTATTGTCTCTCACATAAAGGGCGTTGACTCCCTGGGCCTACTCTATAAATTCTACTCTATTTCTGTTATCTTTATTTTCTCCCTTGTCACTGCCAAGCATTGGGGACACTCACAGGTTGTGTGTGGGCTGGCTCCCTACATTTTTTCAACTTTTTTAGTAAAGACAGGGGTCTTCCTCTTGCTTGGGCTTGTCTCAAACTCCTGAGCTCAAGCAATCCACTGGTCATCAGCCATCCAGATTGCTAGGATTACAGATATAAGCTACCCCGCCTAGCAACTGGACCAACTCTTACAAGGGAAAATCCCTATGCTTGCTTATTAACTAGCAAGTGACTTTCTAATGCCCTAAATATTCTTAGAATTTTGAGATAAGATGTCAGCATTAATATATTCTGAAACTTAACAATATGCTTCAAATATATTGAGAAGAAATATGTGGAAAATAAGATGAACACTTCCATAAACATATTTAAAGAAATTCTAGACTTTAACTTAGCACTGAAGTCAGTAGGTGCTAAAAGGCCAGTATAACATACAGGGTTCAAAGTCTAGTATTGTTGTGTGTGAGTGAATAGTAGGATCAAATATATAATATCAATGTCAGAAAAAAGACTCTGAAGTCTGTTTGAGACAGAGAGTGTGGATATGATGCTTCTTAATCATAAACACGAAAAAATGTCTTCACCCATGCACCTAGAATTCACAGAAAATTTATGGTGCTGACATCCAGGGAAAGAACAAAATGTACCCAAGAAAGATTAGAAAAAGAGCAAGTATCTGGTCTCTGTTTAATAAAATACTTATTTTAGAGACATGAACTTCAAATACCTTGGGATGAAATAAACAAACAAAAAAAATTGAAAAGCGACTAGAAAACTCTTCATACAACCTTGCATCTCAAACAGAAATTACAACATGCAAGAAGAAATTATATGAATGAAATAAATATTTGAGATCACACAATAGGAAAGCACACGTATCAGAAAATAAATATAGAAATTATTAGATATTAAATTGTGATTAAAATGTTGAATTATAGGTTGAGATAACATCTATTAAAGGTTTTGAGTTAACCAGGAGTTAAGTAGTAAAAAGAAGAATTATCTCTGGAGGATGAAAATGTAGTAGCTGGAATGATGGAATAAATGATCTTAACAAACTAAAAAGAAGATACTGACAAGAAATAGAAATTTCATTTTTATCTGCATGCAAAGTGGAGTAGTGAAGATAAGGAAAATACACAGAAAAAATTAAGACAGGGATGATAATCCATGTATCTCCTATAAAGGACTATAATGATTTTACTAAGGGAAATTATAGTGGGAAGGAAAGAGGAAAGGTAGTTTACAAATTTCTAAAAACATTCTGGAACTAAATAAAGAAAATGATTCTCAAAATTTTTTTAAAAAATAAGTGTGCCCAGTTTAATTAAAAAATAACTTACAAGACTATCAGCAAAATAATGGTATTACACTTAAAGAATCCATGATTCTCTCTTACAGAAACAGGAAGAACGGGGAGAGCTCACAGACAACTTCTGCAACAAAACCGAATGATGACAATGTCATAATGAACACCAAAAAGAGTGGGTGGTGTGAAACCACGTATATTAGCAAGATCTTGACAGTGGCAGCAATTATGTAGAAAGAAGTGGAGAGAAATAGAGGGGGCTTCTGATATCACTGTCAGACCCTGTTCTGGCCTGAAATGTATTCCCTCAAATATCTTCTCCCATTCTGGAGGTTGTCACTTTGCATCGTTGATTATGTCCTTAGCTGTGCCGAAACTTTACTCGATCCCATTTATTTATTTTAGTTGCTGCACTTCCCAGTGGGATCTTGTTCATGAATCCTTTCCCTAAGCTGATAAGATTAAGAGTTTTTCTCACTTTCTTCTAGGAGTTCTATAATTTCATGTCTTAGGTTTAAATCTAGTTCTGGAAGCTTGAATAGCCTTCTGAGGTGTATTAGTGGGTGGGTTTTAAACAAAATTATTGATCTTTTGAATTATTGATGAGGGAGCTGTGAGTCAGGCATTAGTGTTACCTTATGTTGGAACCCGTAAGATAGATTCCAATATGGTACACAGGCATTGCTCCTCTCAATCAATTTAGTTTTCATATATAAAAATGTATACATAGTTTACAACACACATGCATACCCACGCATATATATATATCTATATATATACACACATTTATATAGCTTTTCATATTTGGTAGGAAGCATTAAATGTGAAGTATGACTTGTACATATTTATACAGACCTCTGCGAAAATTGACCAATTCAATGAAGTTTCTGGAATGTAAATGCTATTTTTGGTATTGTATCCTTAAAGTTACACAATTTATACGCGTGTCATTTCCTCTCTGTTCAGATAAATGTATTTGGTTATAGTCCTATATCTTCCCCCCAAATCACTATTTTATATCACAAATCTTCTTAAAGTATATGCAGGAAAACGTTTCTTAAAATTTGCTCATTTAGATTTCTCTTAGAGAAAAGAGACTTAGGAGTCTGGAGGTCCTTACTAACATGAGCTGAGCCTCCTGATCTCATGTATTTGAAGTGGACCTGGATTCCGTGGTTATGTTTCATATTGGTGAGTTCTATCTATGTTAAAACCTTAATTAACATATTTATGAGAATGAGAAGAGTGATTTTCTTTAAACTATCTTGAGAACAGAATATCTTCCAGAATTATTTGGGCTAATTTATAGTGTCAGAAATATCTGCAGCAATGCAATTTGCCCATATCCTTTTATATTAAAATATGTGAAATTTCTGGAGAACTCATAAAATATAAAACCAGCTACTCATCTCTTACCTCGTTTCCAGACTTGAAAAATATGTTTTTCCTCAATGTCTGTAAAGTTTATATTCAAGACGTGAATTGATGTTCGTTGCAAATGTTACCTTATGTGAAAAGAAAGCACTCCGGTGCTCCCCACCTCATGCTCCACATGAAATTATACATGTTTTTCTCCTAAATTTTATTTGAATGGACCACCATTCAGTTCAAGGAGAAGCTTGCCTAGCAATACAAAAAGAAGCATAAACCATTCATTTTCTAATTAATTTTATTGTTATATAATTTTTCATTTTGTAATTAATAAGAAAGTCATTGCAGTACGTTGATATTTACTACCAACTGTCATATGAGCAATTCTGTTAATGTTTTATGAATTGTTTGGGCTCATCAATAGGATTATTTTCCACATGTTATGTAAAGGTTTTCGTATGTAATACTCATGAACAGTGAAATGAGTATGATGACTAATTCCCTTTTTTGCTACCAGTCTGGCAAATTTCTCATGAGTTTTATTTGTGCTCTTCAGTTTGTGACAACCATCTGCTTCGCCTTCATACCGTTTTTTTTTCACTCAAGATAAAGTTAAAATTGATAAAATTAAAATCTACCTACCATAAAAAAGCAGCATTAATAATTGGGGAGAGGAATGTAGTGTGCAACATTGCTCCGTGACCTTCGTTCTGACAGTAATCTCAATTCAAACAATCTAAGAGTTGATTAGAATTAGTGCATAAAGAGAGTGTTTACGTTTATTTATTTGTTTGTTTATTTTTATTTATTTATTTTTGAGATGGAGTCTCACTCTGTCACACTGGGTAAAGTGCCTGGTGTCATATCTCACAGCAACTTCAACTCTTGGGCTCAAGGGATCCTCTGTCCTCAGCCTCCTAAGTAGCAGGGACTACAGGTGCCCTCCACCAAGCCCAGCTGGTTTTTCTATTTTTAGGAGAGATGGGATCTTACTCTGCTCTCCAATTGCTGAGCTCAAGCAACCCACTCACCTTGGCCTCCCAGATTGCTAGGATTATAGGTCTGAGCCACTTCTGTGCCCAACCTAAGAAGAGTTTGTAAATATAATAAAATGATGTTGAAGAGTAGCAATATTTTATTAAGTGACCATTTTTGAAATTAAAATCTTTGTAATAAATAATATTCCTTTTGAAATGAGAAAAACAAAGTTAACTTTCATATATTTCCTTCCTTGTACAGACATAAGACTATGAAGAAATATTATTTAATACTAAACATTGAGCTACACAAATTATAATTTTTTATTTCAAAGATTCTAATGATGTAAATAGATGATAGTTCTAGTGCTTGGTCATAAAGAAAACTGTGAATTTGTAATTTTTTTTAAATTATAAGAGGAAAAAATAGAAAGAAAATGGTGACCTGTGAAGAACTAATAACATGTTATATCAAATTATTTGAAGATGGAAGGAAAAAAATTCTATGACAACTGGAAGATGTTTAAGTAAAATTAAAATTGATTATGTCAGTTTCTAGGATGAAATTTATTTCTGCACTTTCCAGTCACCTGGATTTAAGTATCATTAATGAAATCTAGAATCAAGCAAAATTAGTTCTTCCTCTGGCACCATTCTCTGAGGAAGTTTTCTTGATTATACTCACTTGAGAATGGTCGTTTCAGTGCAACTGTCACTTATTTCATACATATTATGTAATTCTTTCAACCACCGTCAAGTAGGAAATTATCATTCATATTTTATTTGGCATTGTTATTCTAAAAATATGTAAGAACCACCCCTCATAATAATTGATGAGAAGGATTTGAAATGAAACATTAACACTATGGATTTTAAATACAAGGAGATAAACATTTCATTTATGTTGAATACAGTGAAAATAATAACTGTTTTGTGGTCAAAACAATGGCAAAAATTAATTACACCATAGTGCTTAACTGAAGTTTTAGTTTTTGTAAGAATATACGTATGTGAATATAGTTCATGCATTTGAGCTTTTATTTTTCTACACATCAGTAATTTCTCTCACTAAAATCCTAAATATAGACCCCAAATACTTCCAGTATTATACATGATAACCACTTAAGAGTAAAACAGAAACATTTTTATTTAGATCTTGAGATTTCTGTAAAATCAAGAATATAAACCAGGCACAGTGGCTTATACTTGTAATCCCAGCACTTTGGGAGGCCATGGGTTGAGGACGAGTTGAAACCAGAAATGTAAGACTAGCCTGAGCAACATAGTAAGGATCCCCCTTCTACTAAATAGACAAAGTCAACTGGCCACGGTGGCTTATGCTTGTAGTCCCAGGTTCTTAGAAGGCTGAGGCAGAAGGTTTGGTTGAGCCTAAGACTTGGAGGTTGAAATGAGTTATAACGATGCCAAACAGGCTATAAAACACACATCCCAAACTAAATATTTTCTATGGTTTCTTTCAGATCAGAAAGAAATATAAGGCTGTTTTCATTTGTTTCTGATATCTTATGGAATGCAGTCTCTCCATATAGCACAAGTATATGAATAAGAGGTTGGGTTGTCACTAAGCAGAAGGAAAGGCTCTATGAAATGTCTCAAGAAAGATATTTGATCCTTCTAATAAACGGAGACTGTATATTTTTTATTAATAATTTCTAAGGTCGTTTTAATACATATCTAGAAAAGGTAACAATAAAATCTTTGACCTTTTTTCTAAATGTTAACTTTTATAAATTCACATCAAGCCAGAAAATGTCACCTTTTTCCTATATTATTCATATATTAACCAGAACGAGTAGCATGACTATGAGAAATAATAAGTATCCCAGGAATTTTTTCTAGGTAGTACAATTTTAATGAATAAATAGATCAAATCTATTTCCTTTTCTTGCTGACAAGAGTTATCAGAATTTTCAGTGAATGAAAATTATGGCCATACTATCTGGAATAGGTACAATTTCTAGGAAGCTTCAAAAATTCTGGGCAGCACGTAAGTTTAAAGTGAATTACTCGTTCTTGATACTAAAAATCTCTTATCTTTTTCTATAATATCCAATCTATAAATCACCACATTCAAATGATTAAAGGAAAGAAAATTTTATGTTTCCGCTAGTACTTCTATTATGATGAAGATTTCTTCTCTACTACTATTTAGTCATATCTCACATGGTGGAAGATTTCTATAACCTCTGAATCATAAATAAGTATAAATTCTGAATTTAAGCTATCATTACCATTTAAGTATAGAATGATTCTAAGACAGAATATGCACCCAGTAATCATTTCTTCATCTTGGAATTAGACTAAATTCTTTGACTCAATATTTTTTCATTTTTAAATTGTATCTTTAGTTAAATATATTTGTCTATGTATACACACACATATACATCCCTGAACGTTGCAATTATAAGTTAAAAATTTGTAGCTCATACACTTCAAAATTTTTTCTTTTATTGCATTGTCCATCAAAAGTGAATGAGAATAAGAGGCTTTTATTTGTGTTTGTGAGTCTATATGTCAGCACGTGAACACCCTCCCTGACCCCAACTTGGGAAGTCCCCTTTCCTGTTATCTTGTCTTCTTCTACTGTTAAAGTTATAGGAGTCGATTCCTGTATACACCATTCACGAGTAAAGTCCTGGAACCCTCCGTCTTCTACGGAGGCAGGCAATGAAGACAGCCAACCACAGACCACCTACACTTGTGAGCCAAAAGAAAGTTTGAAGTTATTATTTAGGAAACAGCTAGAAAAATCCTAATATGGTTTTCTTTTAGCAT
>CAUYRH010027178.1:0-23479 GCA_963574655.1 Perodicticus potto
CTGGTTTGGGGATCAAGGTGATGTCTGCTTCATAAAATGTGTTGGGTAGTACTCCATATTTTTCAATATTTTGGAAGATGTTTAGTAATATAGGTACTAGTTCTTCTTTAAAGGTTTGGCAGCATTCTGATGTGAAGCCATCTGGTCCTGGGCTTTTCTTTTTACGGAGATTTTGTATGGTTGCTGCTATTTCAGAACTTGATTAATCAATTACTCAACTGCATTCCTTTGCTAGCATTGTGTAGGTGATGGTGCATTGAAATAGCAAAGGTGAAGAAGGACCTGTTTAAAAGAATCAGAGCCGGACAGACTAGCAGAGCAGGAGGTGGATTGTGCCCGAGGCTGACGAGAAAAGAGCCAACGGGAGAAGAGCTGAGCTCACAGAGGGTCCCGGGAGGTCCAGGCGGAGGGTCAGGCCCCCGTGATGGAGCTCCCCAGGAAACAGAAGGACAGAGTGACACAGGCTCCTGTGCCCTTCAGGGATTCATGTGCTATTACATAGAAATTTCTTAGTCCTACTTAAAGTGTCAACTCTTTTTCATAATTCCTATAAACAGATGGGGTCCTTCCCTCTGAAACACCATAATGTTTGGCTTACATGTTTTTTTTTGACACTTAGTTGAATTCAACTCAACAAATGCTGGGTGCCTACTATGCAGGGAGTGTAATAAATACTGGAGACAACCTCAGAGGAAAACCCGGACATTGGCCTCTCTGTAGGAAACTCACATTCAATGGGGGGAAATCAGGAAGCCAAAGCTACATAGTAAACATAAAATTGGATAAATTGTATGATACATTAGAACAGCAGTTCTCAACCTGTGGGTCGTGATCCCTTTGGGGGTCAAACAACCCTTTCACAGGGTCACCTAAATACCTCCTGCATATCAGATATTTACATTACGGATTCATAACAGTAGCAAAATTACAGTTATGAAGTAGCAATGAAAATAATTTTATGGTTGGGGGTCACAACATGAGGAACTGTATTAAAGGGTCGCGGCATTAGGAAGGTTGAGACCCACTGCATTAAAAGCTGACATGGGCCATGGGACAAAACAAATGGATCAGAATGAGGGAATGAGTGAGGAAAACAGAGAGGGTGTCAGGTGCCGTTTTCTCCCCAGAATCTTACTATTTTATCCAACAATTTCACTACTGGGTATTTACCTAAATGGGGGGAAGATATTTTATAAATATTTTGACAGCAGAGATAACACTTCCTGACCAACAGAAGCAAGGGTAGTCTGGGACCTCGAAGTCATCACTGAGATGGCTCTGCTTTAAAATACATTTATTGTCAAGGGTTTTGTAGAAAACAGCCCAGGATTTGAACTTAGACAAATATGTTGTCAAATTCTTGAATATCTACTTTATAGATACCTGATGCTGGGCAGTTATTACCTAAATCTCTCTTCACTCATCAGTAATGTCATTTAAAAATGCCTGAATTCCAAGGTTTTCTGTTGGGAATAAATTTTACAAAATGCCTTGTACATAGTAAGCTCTTAGTAAATAATAGATACACTTTCCTGCTACTTTTATAATGATAATATATTTATATAGTGTGGTCACTATTTTCATTTCTGTTGTTTTATGCTTACTATTCAGTTACAATCTTAAGAGAAAGCATCCTCTAATTTTCTTTTTCTACTAAAACAAGGTATCCTGTATTCAGAGTTAGTATGTGGTCTCTCTGTTATTAATCGTGGCCTGTCTGATGTGATACTGTGGATTGAGAGCTTGTTATCACAAGGGAAGACAGGTGCAAGAGAATGAGTGGTCTTTTTATTTATTTCCAAGGGTTGCAGAAATTGTACATATTTACCTCTGTTACTCATTCAAGAATTTACTAACTCTAAGTGTGAAACACATGGTCAGAACATTGCAAGTTGATTTTTACTAGTATCCCTTTTTTAAAAACTTGTGTTCACCATGACTCCTTCCTCACTGAATTTGCTCCAGTTGCCAATTCTTTCCTTTGACTCCATGTAATTTTGTTTTGTTTCCAAAATATATCAACTTGGATTTCAGAAATGCTGAGAAGGAGTCTTGTTTTTAAAGGCTCCTTTTTAAAATTGCTGAGGTCATTTTGAAATTTGTGTTTCTCTTCCAAGCTTGTAGCAACCCTCTCCACCTTGGCATCACATGCAAATTTAATGAGCATTCACTCACTTTCATCATCCAGGCCACTGGATCATTGATTCCTATTTCCCTTTGTGCTTTTAGAGCAAGAAGATTTTCTTAAGCTTTCTTTTCCAGTCTTTTCTGTCTACATGCAGTATTTTCCAGCTTCCGGTGCACTTTTAAGATAAAAGCATCCTCATTTTCAATCAGCTAACTTCTTTTAAGCAAGTGATTTTCAATTGTTTTATTTTTTTCTTCCCATTCCAAAAATAGGTATGTAGTTTTAGGAAGGTTCATAGTCTCTTAATATTGGCCTGGGGACTATTCATACTGAGGATCATTCAGCATTTCTTCAAAGACACTCAGTTCTTAAATTCAAATCAGCATAAATTAATATCTGTTCTATTGGTTCAAATCCTTCTTTTCTACGTAATCTACTGTAGTCCTATTAATACAGTCTCTATAAAAAGTTATTTAAAGTATAATGAAATTACTGTTCAGGAAGAATAACAAAACAGAAGTGGGAATAATTAGGATAATTAAGGGAGTAATTACAGGAGATGATAGGTTAGTGGAGCACTGAGGCAGTGAAGGGTTTGCTGTTGGCAGAAGTTAATGTTGATGAGAACGGACATCTTTAGGGAGAAGTACACAGAAAAGCCATGTAGGTTTTTATTAAGTGTTACATACAACACCACAAAAAGAAGTTCTATACCATACAACTCTAGTTTCTATAATCTTTTCCAAATTTCCAGATCTATCATACTAATTCCATCTCTGCAGGAATAGTTTTTCTACCATGCAATTTTAATTGTGCTATTCATCTGCTTTAAACTCTTCCTTGGTTCCTCTTCATTTGCTAGATACAATATGAACTATTTAGTTTGAAAGAAAACGTCTTCAATTTCTAACCTAGCACATACCCTCCGCCCGTCCACTGCTCAAACACATGCTGACCTCCTTCACGTTCAACTCCGTCAGTACTGTGTCTGTGTCCACTGCTTAAACCCATGCAGACCTCCTTCATGTTCAACTCCGTCACCACCGTGTCTGTGTCCACTGCTCAAACCCATGCTGACTTCCTTCATGTTCAACTCCGTCACCACCGTGTCTGTGTCCACTGTTCAAACCCATGCTGACCTCCTTCACATTTAACTCATCACCACTGTGTCTGTGTCCACTGCTCAAACCCATGCAGACCTCCTTCACGTTCAACTCCATCACTGCCGTGTCTGTGTCCACTGCTCAAACCCATGCAGACCTCCTTCACATTCAACTCATCACCACTGTGTCTGTGTCCACTGCTTAAACCCATGCAGACCTCCTTCACATTGAACTCATCACCACCATGTCCACTGCTCAAACCCATGCTGACCTCCTTCACGTTCAACCCCATCACCACCGTGTCTGTGTCCACTCTCAAACCCATGCTGACCTCCTTCATGTTTAGCCTCATCACCACTGTGTCTGTGCCTTTTCCCAGTCTCTTTCCACTAACATTCCCCTCTGTGAATGTATCTTGCACATATTTCTACTGTAACTCCTAAAATTGCAAAGCTAGTATTCATGCCTTTTTTCTAGTGATCATTTTCTTTTGGAAATTGCCAACTGCCGTCTTCTGATGTATTGTGCAATTTGTCCAATTTTACATTTACTATATTGTTTTGGCATCCTGATTTCCTCACTCCGAATGTGAGCTTCATAGGGAGAGGTCTATGTCTGGACCCAATTCAGGAGATCCGAGGTGCCTTTGTTCAAGTGACCTGTGTCTCCCAGCACAGAGGATGAGCTCACACTGGCCAGTGACATAGGGATTGGCCAGTGGCAATGTGTTACCTCATAAGAATGAGCTAGAACATCTCCTGGGTGAAAGAGGTACAGATTCTGCTGGGAAGGAGGTCATTTTACTCTTTCTCTGAGCTTGTTTTAATCATAAAATTGAGAATTCTATTAGCCTAAACTTGTTTAACACCACCTATCTAAAAGTCTAGAAATTAACTCAAATAGAGACAGTCAAGAAATTGATGAAAGGTAAATTTCTGATATTGTCAAAATACCCAATTCAACTGTTCCTAAAGTAGATACTATAGCTCAGACTTATCAGTTATTTAGTCATCAAGATTGAATTGTTTAAGGTGATTTCGGGTAGATTTCTACACTTAACAAAAACATAGCTGATTAATATTCACATATTGCGGCCCAGGTTTATTGATATGTTGTCTCCCCTCTGAGTCTTACTGATGGCTGCATCCTCAGCTTTCAGGACATAGAGCCTAGATGTAAGCAGGGACTTATTACCTGAAATTGCAATGCATACGCCAGCCAAGCTTATTGATCACATACAGTAATGATTAAGGACGTTGGCTCTGAAATCTGATATTCTGGGAAACATATCCTTATATTAACCATAATTCAATGTGCTTATTTTTAAAATGAGGATCATGACAATATTAACCTCATAAGGTGATTGATTATAAGAGCTAAATTAGATAACAAATGTAAAAATTTTGACACAGTGCCTAGCACGGAGTAAGCATTCCATAAGCGTTAGCAGCCATTGTGTGGCTCCAAAATCAGCTGCACTATGTGACTTAAGTCTCAAAGTGATACAGATTGTCACATACAGCCCTACTTGTTTCACTTTTGTGCCATTTACAAAGTAATTAGATATTGCATATTACCCACAAACTAGTTTTATTTTAAGAAGGGCCTGAGGGAAGGCAAATTGGAGAACAAGACTGAAAATACATCTAAGCCTGATACTGAGATTGTCAACATGAAGTCCCTGGAATTTCAGCCTAAATGTTCACATATTCATTTTTCCACATCCACATTGGAAGACTAATTTTTCAGATACACCAGTAGCCAACCAGGCTACTATTTTTTCCTACAATTTTAGATGTCTGATTTAGTGCTGTGCAGGTAAATCTGAACAATAAAGGTCCATAAGAAAGCACAATGAAGAAGGAGACAGAAAATCAATAAGGGTGCAGAGAACTTGAACAACTCTATCCACCAACTTGACCTAATTGGCGTTTATGGAGCACTCCAGCAACACTGGTGGAATACACATTCTTCTGAAGTACACACAGTACATTTACCAACAGACCCAATTTCTGGGCCATAAAATAAGCCCCAGTCAAACTAAGAAGATTCAAATCATACACAGTATATTCATTCACTGAAATAAAATGGTATAAGAAATGAGCAACATAATATTTTTTCTGTAAAATCTTCAAATATTTGAAAATTAATTAAAAACTCTGAATAACACAATGGGCAATTAACCAGCTTAATGGGAAATTAGAAAGTATCTTTAAGTGAATAAAAATGAAACCTAAGCATGTCAAAATTGAGAGGATTCTTTGGGAGATATACTTAGGAGGAAATTTATAGAATAAATGTCTGAAATAGAATAGAAGAAAAGCCTTAAGGTAATGACATCAGACTGTATTTCAAGCAAGTAAAAAAAAAAAAAAGAAACTCAAAGTAGATAAAAGAAGGGAATAACAATGATTAGAGGGAAAAAAACTATGAAATAGAAAATGAGAAAACAGAAATAATAACAAAACATACTTTTTAAGCCCAGAAAAAAAGAGATAATACACAATTACCAATATCTGGAATGAAAGGGGTTACATCACTAAAGGTGCTATGGTTATTAAAGGAATAACAAGAGAATGTATCACATACAACATTATAGCAATAAATTAAACATCTTAGATGAAAGAGACTCTCTTTGAAAAGGAAATAACTACCAAATCCCACTCAAGAAGAAATAAAAAAACTGAAAAACCCACTATATATTAATGCAATATAATTATTAGTTACAAACATTCTCAAAAAAGGAAATTCCAGCTCTATATTGCTGCTATACTGGTCAATGTAAAAGCCATTTAAAAACAAACAACATAACTTGTACACACACATTCTCCTAGAGAGTTGAAAAAGAGATAAAACTTTCCATCCTATGAGGTTAGCATTATACTGATAACAAAGCTAAAGATATCACAAGAAATAAAACTGTACACCAGCATCCATCACTAACACAGAAACAAAAATTTCTAAACAGGTTTTTAGCAAATTGAATCCAACAATGTATACAAAGAGTAATACATATGACAAAATGTTATTTGCTGTAGCAATGCAAGGAACTTTCAAATATCAATCAATAAAATGCACCAAAAAAAATTAACTATCATTATAGTTAATTGGAGTGAATATAGTGAATGGCTGGAGTGAATCAACACCCATTTCTGATTCAACTTTCAACAGTGTTGGAATAGCATGCAGCATCTACAACCTGATAAAAAGTGTTTAAAAAATTTAGAGAAATTGGGCTGCATCTGTGGCTCAGTGTGTAGGTTGCTGGCCCCATATACTGAGGGTGGCAGGTTTGAACCCAGCCCCGGCCAAACTGCAACAAAAAATAGCCAGATATTGTGGCAGATGCCTGTGGTCCCAGCTCCTTGGGAGGCTGAGGCAAGAGACTCACTTAAGCCCAAGATCTGAAGGTTGCTGTGAGCTGTGACACCACAGCACTCTACTGAGGGCAACAAAGTGAGACTCTGTCTCTAAAAAGAAAAAAAAAATTAGATAAATCATAAATAACAGTTACAGATTGAATATATTGCTTCTAAAATTAGGAACAAGACAAGGATATCTGCTGTTACCATTTCTAGTTAACATTATAGCAAATAAATGCATAAAAAATAAATATATTTTACATAAAGCAACATAAGATTAGAAAGGGAAATTTGAAAAAAATACTATTTACAATAGCCTAAAAAATGTAAAATACTTAGGGATATATGTGGGGGAAAAAAGGCATGAAAGAATTACTCACTAATTCATGGGTCAATCAGCAGTGCTAAGATGTCAAGTCTCTAAAATTGTTTTATAAATACAATGCAATCCTTAAAAGTCCAGAAAAACTTTTGTAGAAATATACAGATTCATTATTAAATTCATATAGAAAATAAAAGACTGACAATGACAAAATAACTTAACCACCAAAAAAAAAAGACCAAAGTTGGGGTGCTGATGTGACCTTACTTCACACCTTATTAGAAAACTACAGTAATCAAGACTGAGTGGCATTGGACCCAAGCTAAACAAATACATTCACAAAATAGAATAAAAAGGTCAAAAATAGACCCGCACATGTATAGTTCATTGATTTTCAACAAATGTGCAAGTGTATTGCAGTGGAGAAAAGATTGACTTCAAGAAATTGCTTTTGAATAATTATATGGAAGGAAGGAAGAGAGGGAGGGAAAAAGTTGACCCAAACCTCATCCTAATACGAAAAATATCTCAAAATTGATAACAGATCTAAATGTAATTCTAAAACTCGGAAACTTCTAAAAGTAATAACAGAAGGAAAACCTTCCTTGCCTTAAGGTATGCAAAGCATTAACAGCGCTGTCAATTAAAGAAAAACATCATAAAGTGAGTTTCATAAAAATTAAAGTCTTTGCTTTTAAAAAGGCATTGTTATGAAAATAAAAGACAAGCCATGGACTGGGAACATTTGTTTTCAAATCATATATCTGATAAAGGACCTGAATCTAAGAAAATTGAACTCAATAAAAAGAAAACGAACAACATACTTTCAATACATGTCAAAGGATTTAAACTGACCCTTCACCAAGAAAGACAAATTAGGGAAAATATACAAATAAAAAAACCTGTCAGTGTCATTAGTTCTTAGAGAAATGCAATTTACAGCCACAATGAGATACCATTCTAATATCTATATTAAAAGATTTGACTGTACCTAGTTGATGTAGGTGACGTTACGGAGAAACTAGAACTCTAATACGTTATTGTGGGAATAACAATGGTACAATGTCCAGTGGTAAAATGACCTTAGAAAACAGTTCACCAGGGTCTTAAAAATATTAGACATACTTATAATATTGTCTGGACATTCCATTCCTGTATGTCACCTACAGAAATAAAAGCAAGTACACAAACAACATGAAGGTTCATGGCACTATCATTTGCCAAAAGCTGGACACAACCCAAATTTCTAGGCAAACAAATGTCTTTATACCTCTATATTCCACAACATGCATGTATCTTGAAAAAAAAATTTTATATTTCCTGATTTATTTCTAAAGTTAAACTGATGTTTACAAATAATCTTTTAGAATTAGGGGTGGGGGAGAATAACTATAGACATGTCTCTAGACTCATTTAAAGCTGTCTTAATAAATAATCTTCTGCATTATATATAAAGAATCAATACAATTAAATAAACCATGTACATTCAACAAAACCTCGTCAAAAATTTTCATATACAAAAATTTATCTTAGAAAATGCTATGGTTCTACAGTTCTACGTATTATTCTAAAACATTAAAAAACATACTTTATGAGTCAATATGATGATCAGTAACTTGAAAAGACGTTTCTAATAACATAATGTGAATCTTTATGTATTATAGTATATGTACAGAACTAGTGGCCATTACTTGAGTTTGAAACCAAATATCCAAATTACCATACCAAGGACTTCTGATAAGTCATTGTTTGACCTTTAGTTATCAACTGCAAAATCCTTCTTAAAAAATTCGTGGTATATTTTAAAAACTTAAAACATTATTAAGTCAACAAAAAATACATAGAAATGTCAACAAATACAATTCAATCTCCACTATAGAATTGGGTAGACTTTACCCTATTTTACCTATAAAGTGGCTGGCAAGTATTAGGCACTACGAAGCATATTGTCATGTTAAAACTAGAATAACTAAGGATAGAGATATAAGGAAAAAAATATTAATGCAAGTAACAGAAAAAAATCTATATTTTACCTTATTTTTACCTTTAGTCATTGGTCCAGAATTCTTTTTTGCCATTCAAACTCTTATATTTAAAATTTCATTCATTATGCTTATTATCAAGAAATATCCTTAATTTCCAAAATATCCCTTAAATAATATTTATAAAATGCATGGGTCATGTCACTGCCTATGTTCATTTACATCAGCCGATCATAATAAATAACTATTAAAGGGGCGTGGGTGAAACATAATTTGACACTATATAGGTCAGCTCTCTCATTAATAATAATAAACCTGACGTTTACATAACACCATTTGTACAGCATTTCATATCAAGTCTCCAAACATTTATTCATTAATACTTCCAATATTTCTATGCATTGTTTGGCAAACACTCATCTCCATTTTACAGACTTACCAAGCAAAGGCCTAGCTCATAAAATGACAAGAACCTGGTGATTATTCATGTTTTCTAACTCACAGTCCATTTCTATTTACCAGGAAGAAGAGAAGAATAGAACACGTGTAGCAAAATCATTCAGCTGCCCCAGTAGCGAATGATCTACTTGGCACTTATCTGCACCCACCTTTTTATAGGCGATCCAGTCGAACACCCTGTCGATATCTGTTGCCTGCAGCACTTCCTGCGACACTGGGTGGGAACTGGCCAGACCGTCCAGCAGCATCACCTCATGCAGAACATCCGTCAGAAACCTCTGCTTTTCCTGCAACACAGGAGACGGGGCAATATCACAGGTGACTTGGGAGGAGGGCAGAATTCACAGGACAACATACGCAGATGAGCAGCACCAAGCTGATGATGCTCTGTGGTCCTACAGGGCATGGATCAACCCCAAAGAGAACCCAGTCAACAAAACGCCCTTATATCACTCTAAAACGAAGGTAGTCAATTCGAAGATAACCTGAGACAAAATCAATGAACTGCATTGGCCCTTACCTGGGTAAGAAACAGGCGACTCTGTGCTTTAACAGTGGTTAAAGCAAGTTTGGACAGTGGGCACACAGTGAAACGGTACCTCTTTTATGTTTGCATGGATGGAGCTGGAAAATATTCTTCTTAGTAAAGTATCTCAGGAACGGTAAAAAAAAAAAAAAAATCCAATGTACTCAGTACTACTGTGAAACCAACTTATAATCACTCACACTTGCATATGAAAAATGAAACATGACTATCGCCTAGGATGAAGGAGGGAAAGGGGAGGTAGAGGGGAAGGGGGGTGGCTCGATAGAGGAAGGGTTAGTGGGGGGACCACATCTAAGGAGCATATTGCAAGTACAAGTTGGATCTATCAGATATAGAATAGGAATGTCTTAATGCTGTAATTGGGTAAATGAGGTGAAGGCTGTGTTGATTAGTAGCATGTAAGCACTCCAATTTGTACAAATAATCAACTCATCAAATCCCATAATGGCATAAATGTATGTATGATCTATGTGCAAATGACTTAATTAAAAAAAAAAGATTCAGGATTATTTTTTACATTCTATAGTGTTAAGAGTATAATTCCAGTCCCAAATTTCCCTTTTTAGGTAAATTCAACATAAGAATACTAGCCCTATGCTATTCATGTCATTTATTTCTAGTGTCATCTGAAAAGTGTGTTGTCTCTCACCCTGTCCATCCCACCTTCCCCAGCCTTCTCACACACACAAAATTTTAAAAGAATATCAAGAGATCATAACAAACAATAAAAGGCACCATTCGTTTCAAGTTGGATCATTTGTAAATTCAGAATATTAAACATACGTAGAAATTGATAGGTCTTAGCGAAGACAAAAAATTTTAAGACTTCTAGTCTCTGAATGTTGAGACATCAGATATTTGCTCTAACCAAAGCTGATTTGTTATGTTAGAAATAAACTGCAAAGAAAAGGTACTTTTCTGGTGTTTGTAAGAGAGTCTGCTTTAAAGAAACACCTTGGGTTTTGTTAACAGAAATGCTGGCAGCTAATAGTCCTCCTGGCCTCCTGCCTTCAATGAAAAAAGAGGGGGAAAAAAGTTGCAAGAGATAACAAGGGCTAAATAGTGGCTAGATAGTTAAGACCTGAGGAGCATCATTACAGAGATTAAAGACCGATACTTAAATCGCTCTAGCTAATTCTGAGCTCACTCCTGGAGCCTTCTAGTTTTGAGCCAGCAGATAAATAGCAGGTTATTTCTGAGTGAGCCGTAATTTCAAACTGAGAGTACACCAATCCTGGGTTTAAGGAAATGGGGAACAAGTATACTAAGAAAAGAATAGGTAACGAGGCATATATGTGTGTGTTGATTCAAATGTGGCTTTACAGAAACATTTTTGCTCATCCTTATTTGCTTGCAAATTTAGTATGGTTCGTTAATTAGCCATCCAACGACACAATGTAACTTTCATTTTCTAATAGATTTTTTTCATAGTCTACAGTCCGCGTGTCTAATTTCTTTAGCCCTCTTTTTCTAAGAGTTTGGCGACATGGTCTTTGCTCCATTAGAGGGCTACCTGGCAATGACTGTATCCCAGAGGGCTGTTCCAGACCCTACCTGACATGATGAGAAGTTCAAGTTTAGAGTCAATTCACAAACACAATATACTTGAATACTATGTACTTATATACTTATATATATATACTATATACTTCTTCTCAAATTAATTTCCTAATTCTACATGAACTAGAGACAGCAGAATTGGAATGTATGATTTAAAATTTTAAGATCAAGAAGATTTGTATTTACATTGCTCATTTTTACATTAAAAAGCAGCAATGAGATCTCACACAAGTAGCCTAACCCTAGAGAATAAGGACGAACCATGTACCAATTCCAAAATAAGAATGGTAATACTATTTTTAAGCAGATATCCAATCTTATTATTTGTTCAATTTTAAAATAAGGAATAAAATTACCCGATATTAGATTAATGGGAGAAACTTTGAAATGTATACTTATACTTCAACTTGACCAATAAATACTTTATTTATAGGATTTCATTCTGAAGATAAAATAATATTCGGCACTTTAAATAGTGATTGTTCACTCTATCCTAAGTCACTCAAATACCTGCTCAAAAACCATAGTGTAAAATGAACTTAAAACAATGCTTTATTTAAATGTGATTTTTTTTAACACTTAGCAACAATAAATACATATTGATCAATGTTAAAATGTACTCAATATATCTTGATTTTCAGGAGATGTGATTTTTCAAAATGATATAAAGCAAAGGGCTATTTAATTTTAAAAATAAAATCGGGGGTGGCACCCGTGGCTCAAAGGAGTAGGGCGCTGGCCCCATATGCCAGAGGTGGCAGGTTCAAACCCAGCCCCAGCCAAAAACTGCAAAAAAAAAAAAAAAAATTAAAAATTAAATCAAAAGTAACTTTCAAAGAAGAAACTTCCTTATAAAATAAATATAAATTATATATGGTATATTGTTTCATGCTTCTGGAGGAAAACAAAAAATAGACCTTTGCCTCGTCAGTAAAGTTTAAATATAAACAGTGTTTAAATTTAGTAATGTCAAGTCATTAGCAGAAGATTCAACTTCCACTTTGTAGAAGAAAATAATATTATGTAACTGAAAAACAAAAGGCTTACATACATAAATCAGTTAAGAAAGAAAAAAAGAAAGCAGAAAAAGCCTGGCAGGAGAACACTCACCAAACTTAGAAAAGGGAATATCTTAAGCTGAGGAGTTAAAAATGAAAATTCTTGCCAGAGGCAAACACAATTTAATAGAACTACAAAGCGTTTCCAGCAGAGAAGGTGCTAACTTTTTATAAAGACCAGGGACACTGAAAAATGACCTTAGCTTGTCAGCTCTGTCTGTGGCCCGCCTCCTCATCAAAATCAACAGCAGCAGCAACAGAGAAACTTACTAAGCATTGGTTAATTACATGCTCTTTACCTGAAACTGTGAGAGTTTAAAAACAACGTGAAAGAAATTCTAGCTTTAATGTGAGATAAGATAAAAGAGTTTGCCACAGTGAATGAAATAATAGTTTTCTCTTACAAACTAGAAGTGGTGCAGGGATTTTGAGAAAAACATTACTGTAAAATAGAATTATTTATGGAAAGTTTCGTAAAAGAGCTAGAATTTGATCTGACCCTTGAAGGAACGTTACAGTGTGGTGTGTGTCTATGTGTACGTACGTGTGTGTGTTCACAGGTGTGTGCGCCCACATGCACACAAAGAAACAACACATTTGTGGTGAATATCTAACAGGTAGTTACCATTTTGCAATGCATTTGAAGGTCACCTTATTAGACAATCTGCCACTTCAGAAAAGCAGCATAATAAAGCAAAATGGGAAACTTCAAACATCTGTTTAAAAGAAGTCCAGTGTTAACAGTAACCATAAATTCTACCACCTTAGATACGTAATAAATTCCTAGTACTGCTTGGAGTTGTTGAATATGTGCCTA
Organism: Perodicticus potto; assembly: GCA_963574655.1. Classification (NCBI taxonomy): domain Eukaryota; kingdom Metazoa; phylum Chordata; class Mammalia; order Primates; family Lorisidae; genus Perodicticus; species Perodicticus potto. The sequence goes on from CAUYRH010027178.1 coordinate 13,339, forward strand.
CATTGAAATAGTTCCGATAATATCAAATATATTTTCCTTTCAATTATTGCCAAACACCCATTGCATGTGCATTTTTGGAAGACCATGCAACGGCATTTCAGAAAAGTGTGAGTAAATGCAGGGTTGAGAAAGAACACCATGGGAAAGAAGAAGCTACCACTTGTTTATTTATTCATTCATTCACATAAAAAACACATATAAAACTCCTACTCTAAGCCAGATACTGTGCTGCATTTGAGGAGTGAACAGATGCGCAAAACCTACTCCCTAACCTTAAAAATCTTGAGAGTCAAAGGGAAAATACGAGAGAGAGGCTGATAAACAGTAAACGGTATTATAATATGACGGATGCTACAAAACGCAGAGGATAAAGTGATTAATTAGTTCAGGAAAGGCTTCAAGGAGAAGGTGACATTAAACAGGGCTGTTGAAGGATGAGGGTTTATTCAGATGAATGGGGGAAACAGCTTCAACGGGCCAAATCCAAGCAACAGAACATGGGTAGGGGGGAAGCCACTTCGTTTGAATCCTCAACTATCACATTGAAGAGTTTAGTCTTAATGAATAGTCAGTAGCAGGCATAATGACGTACTAAAAGTAGTTACTTAGGAAAATTATCTGCGCTATACAGGATGGCTTGATGTATGTAGAGACAGGAGACAGGAAGTGGGAAGTGGCACTGATGTATTAGAACAAGGTGTTGCTGAAGGGCTGTGGTGCCTGGGAGATGTTTTGAATGAAAAAGTCAACCAACGCTTAGATTTTGATGCCATAGTCTGCTTAGTGGATGATGAAGACGAAATACCCCGAGATAACTGCATGACCTTTAGACCTGATGAAATTTTTTTAAACAATGAGAGGGACTCTAGACAGAATGGGGAAATGGAAAAAAACTTATTTTGGAAGAGAATCTAAAAAGACCAGTTTTAGACATTTTGCAGAGAAAGTAACAGTGAAAACCTAAAAAGAGATGTGTTATAGGCAGCTGAAAGCAAAAGCCTGGGTCTCAGGTAAGGGGCAAGTGCTAAAAATCTCTCGGCAGTGAATGTGCAGAAATATAAATGGAGGTTCAGAAAGAATCCAGTCTTTAAAAATTATTTCTTACATATCAGCATTCCATATAGTGGTATTTAGTACAACATGCGAATGGAATTGTTAATAATTGTTATCGCAGCATTAAATATATCTGAGAAATTATATGCCTTGATATCTCGAAAGGGCTTCTGCCTGGAGGCCAAAGTCTGAGGGGTGAAAAGAGAATGTGCCTGTTCTAGCCACAGTCCCTGTGATGGGTGGGGAGGCAGAAAGTAACAGATGCCGGCACACTCCCAGGGAAGGCTGGCTGATTTTAGTGAAGATCAATTTCAAGCAGATACTTTCGCACTATAACCAAAAATAAAAGGAAAAAAAAATCAGAGAATAATCTAAAATCAAACCAGCAATACAGAAGAAGAGCGCCAAGAGGGAGACAATTCAAGTAGTGGTGAGGTGTCCAGAGGCGCGGAAAAGGCAGGAGAGACTCTGAAGGCAGGTCTGGGTGACCTCAGAGCAGCCCCCAAGGACACAGATTGTTAGGAGGAGGCGCATGGGTCTGAATATAAATGGCTCTTCTGCTACTCCTAGGAGAAGGGCAGGCACAGCGTTGCAAAGTCAATGACAGAGACCAAGACTGAACGTACCTGCCATTCACTAGCTGTACGACTTTGACAAGTTACTTAAACTTCTTAGATTTCAACATCCTCATTGGCAAGCAGATGTGGTTCTAAAAATGCAATAAGAGAATTAGTTCTACAAATATCTAGTAAGCACCTGCTAGATCACAGATGGTGTGCCTCGGTCTGGGGATAGGGAGGAACAAAGACACGCACGCAGATGTGTTACGTTAGTAGAAGGACAGACAGTGATGAAAACAAATATGAAAACCCAACTCACCGTAGGTAAAAGTGGAAGTCGGTACAGGATACACAGTGACTACACCAAGTAGTCCCTGATGTGTTCTCCCCGAGAGAGGGCAGAGTTTAAATGGAATATTTAAGGCTAATTGGTGTTTTCTAGAAGGAATGGCAGGAAATGGGGCATTTTGGACAGAAAGGAATTCACCTGAAATAGCCTGGTTTGCCTGGGGGACTACAGAGTTGTGTGTGCAAAAAGCAGAGAGCTTAAGGTGGTCAATTAATTGCTAGTGACAAGAACCAAGTCAAAGATTCTCCATGCCTGGCCATGAAGCAAGGGCTAGGAAGCGCCAACCTTAACAGACCAACATTTGGAGAGATAACTAGACTCCGAGAAATGGGACAGTATTGCACAATTGTTCACAAATAGCAGGCAAGAAGGGCTTTATCTTCATGATCACAAAATACCGTGTCAATTATTTCTCTAAAATTTAGTGCAATTTATAATGACTCATGGTGATCAAACAAGGCATTTACTTTGGAATCCCAAAGGTATCAGTTAAATGCAGTTACAAACATAATATAGACACGGACAGGTATAGAAATACACATATACAGATAGATACAAATATTTCTTATTGTCAGTACTTTAATTTGTTTATATAAAGCTGTCTTATTCCAATTTTAAATGTTTATAGTACCTGGATAAAATCTCTTGCATACAGAAAAGGCATTTTTATAATCACTGGAGTGAAACCAAGAAGAAAGTCTGACTAAAATTATTTGAGCAATACAATCTAATGCCACATATGGCCACCCACTACCTCATCTATAGGAAGGAAGCCCAGTGTTAGAGGCTGGGGAAACAGCTGATACACCATTCCTGCCTCTCAGCAACTGCCATTGTGCTGTGGAAGCCAGATATGGGCTCATCATTGAGCACAGCCCTCATCATTGAGCACAGCCCTCATCATTGCCACTTGATGGGTGCAGTGTTAGCACCAAGTACTGTGGACAAATGAGGGAGGGAAAGCGGTGCTTTCCGTACCCAGGACCATGCTGATTCAACTTTAATTGATGCATCACAAAGAGAACAACTAAGATATGCCTTTACCTTGCTGGAAATTTACACTGCAACAAGATAAAGACCCTTAAGATTCCATAAGTTAAACAAAATGCCATAGGAATCTGTGTACTGAACTTGTGTGTACAAAGGTAGCACTGGGGGTGCAGGTGAACACAGCATTGCACAGTCAGACTTTTGTTTTGCATGACCTGGGTTAAAGTAGAGAAATATGATCAAGAATTCAAAATAGAAAAATAAATTCATTGGGGAAATATACCTATCAGGTTTCATCTATGTGAAATGGCTACATCCCTACAACTTTGTAATTATCATCTTTTGTAAAAATATAATACAGTGGATATTTGTGAAACTTAGAAATTATTTGGACTGCAAGTTTCTTATAACACTGAAAGAAAATTTCACTCCGTTTAAGTTTTATATTCTTACTCAGTTTTTTATGAAGTTCTAAAGTGTCCAAAAGTATTTTAAGCTTTACCAGTGGAAAGTTAGCTAGATTAACTAATGAAAAATAATACCGTCATTCAGTTAACTAGTTAATATTTTACACACAGCTAATTCATACTGATAAATGAAACAAAAGTAAAATTCAATAAGAATAAATGTTGCTTCCATATAGCAATGAACTTTAAAAAAATACCATTTCAAAATCTCATGCTTAAAATGCACTTTGCCCAAGACGTTAATAATTTTCATGAGCATCTGTTGAAGTAGTCCATTCATATTAACGTCAGATTTGTGCAAACACACTTACAATACGGTAAGCATTAAGGAATGATTTTTGTATATAATCACTATGAATGCCTACAATGAAACAAGCATGGTACTGAAAAGTTTACTTCTGTGTTTGTCCAAACAACCTTTTACAAAAAGGCATGCATGAACACAAGACTCCAGGAAGATTCCCATTGATAAAACATTATTCTGTGACTTCACATAAGCTTTACAAAAAGTAACTGAAATAATGTGTTCCATATGTTCTTATTTCTTTTAACTACCTAACACATTGAATGCAATGCCCACTCCCAAATTCCCTAGGAAGTCTTAAATCAATGCATCAAGTAAAAGAGTAACTATCATTTTATATGAATATCTTGGACGATTTTATGCACCTCTCATAATCCCGGCCAACCCCTGCCAGAGCACTGTAAACTGCTATACTCTCAAACTTGCTGAAATTGCCAGTCTCTGCAGTGGCTACATCCTTCAGCTGCCTTGTATTTTCTTTTTAACATCCAAGCTGAATGTGTCATGTCTCATATTGTCCAAGATGTGATGCAGCTAAGGAAAAATACTAAGATGGAACACAAGATATACTTCATTTTATACAACTAAATTGTCATTCCACAAACTTACTCAAGAATCTTGAAGATATAGCAATATTGACATGGCAGAAATCAGTCACTCAGGTTCTTATTAATTATGATAAGCCTGGGTGGGTTTTACAGAATAACTGTGAATGTGTTTCACATAATGTCAGTCACCGCGATGTCTGTGAACAGGTTTCCTAATTACACAGCTCATTCTGATTTTAGCAGCCCCAAAATATCACTATGAATAATCTGCATATACTACGTGCTTCCATGGAACCCTCTTAGACGGTGCATGTCATTAGCTTCCCTGGACTTTTGATGATTTCTGTTTTAAAAAACTATGAATAATTGGGTTTTAGCCTTCATATGAAAGCTATAAATTGGCTCTATATTAGGGCTGAGTACATTTATTAATTAAAATATTTTAATAAACAGAACTTCATTTATACTATATCACTGTATGAGGTTTAGGGAAACACAGAAGAGCATTTCCAAAAGTTAGTTTTTTGTTAAAAGGGTATTTTAGATACCTTAGATTTATTTTAGATTGCAAAAATACTCTTGCACAATTGGAGAAATTCTAAATATTGTCCTCTTTTGTTCATATTGGGTTTAACTTTCTCACTGCAGTTTTTGACAACTGCAAAGAATTTAGATAAAATACTTTTGAAGTGATGGAGCCTAGACCTATTTAGGTAGTTTATATGCATTTTTTATGTCTTTATGCTACAGTTATTCTGAAAAGAGAGCATTATGAGTCCATCAGGTTTTGACAAATGAATACAAGGACTGATTTGCTGATCTTTAGTTAAAACCCCAGAATAAATCAACCTTCTCTACTTGTTAGAGTCAGTTGAGCTGCCGCTTGGCTGAAAGTAGAAATATGTTTTGATACATCACTTCAGTTTGGAATGATCGCTCTGTCATTTGCAGAACAAAGACATCTAGATTGGTCACAAAAAATGTTATAACCTGATTCAGCAGAACTATCATAGCCTTTTCTGAAAGTACCAAAAAAGTACTGTTTTGGTTATTTTCATCCTTAATGCTCAGTCATCAATCTCAAAATGTAAAATTTAATGATGCAAGGCAAAAATAATAACAATTCATTGGACTTCAATTGTAAAATAAAACTATGTTCTCTTTATTTGTAAGACCTGTAGTCTTAGTACATTTGAGCTCTTATAATAAAATACCATAGACCAGGTGGCTGGGAAACATCAGAAATTTATTTCTCAGAGTGGTGGAGGCTGGGAAGCCCAAGGCCAAGGTGCAGACAGATGTGGTATCCAAACATGGAGTGCTCCTCATAAACAACTGTCTTGTTAATCTCACATACAGAAGGGTTGAGGGGTCTCTCTGGGAAATACTTTATAAAAACACTAATTCCATATGTGATGGCTTCACTTTCATGACCTAATCACAGGCCCCACTTCCTAATATTATACTTGAGGGTTTGGATTTCAACATATGAATTTGAAGGCGATAAACTTTCAGTCTATTGTATTTCTTTAATGTTGTATTTTTTTTTTGGCTTGAATAAATGGAAAGTAGACTCAAGGCTGTTAATTTAGTTTATATTATGTTTTATTTGAGGCTGTTACTTTATTTAGGAATTTATACAATGTATTTAAAACATTTTATTTCCAATCAGTTGAGGCTGTGCCAAGTGAGCTTGACTGAAATTTTCATTTCCAAAATATGCTAAAAATAGGCTTTCTGACTTAAAAAATTGATCTTTCTGCACCTATGTGTCTTCATTATTAAAAGAAAGATTTTGAAGTAGGTGGTTTCTAAGATCACTTATATTTCTGAATTTTAAATAATGTCTAAGTACCCAATATTAGTATACATTATGAATTCATTATTGAGATCTTTTCATTTATCCATTCATCAATTATTTACTAAGTGCTTCTTATGTGCTAAGTCTTGGGGATATAACCAAGATCCCTGCTATTTGCTGTTTGGGATATGAGGGAAATGAGTTCTTTCCTGTCATGGAGTTTATAGTCAGTTATAAAATAAACATTTCTCTCAGTCTCTGCCCCTCCTCTCCTTCTCTCTCCACATAATGAGGTTTCAGTCAATGATGGACTCCATATATGATGGTGGTCCCATAAGATTGTAATATTGTTTTTTTACTCTATCTTTTCTATTTTAGATATGTTTAGATATGCAAATACTTACCAATCTGTTACAATTGCCTAGTATTTAATACAGTAGCACACTGCATAGGTTTGCAGCCTAGGAGCAATGGGCTGTACTTGTAACCTTGCTGTGTAGCAGACCACTATTTAGGTCTGAGTAGGTACAATCGATGCTGTTTACACAATGATGATGTTGTCTAACAGTGCATTTCTCAGAACATATTCCCATTGACAAGCCACTTGTCACTGTCTGCATTCAACTAAAAAGGTAAAGTAATTTATAGATGATTACATAACATGATGGATATTAGGATGAGGAAAAAGGATGCTTTAAGTAGAGGCTGTTAGATAAAAATTCACAGAGGCAATGGCGTTAACGTTGCAGTCTGCAGCAAAAGCATACCAAATGACTAGTAAAAGAAGAAAATTCTAAAAATTTCATGGGACGATAAAGATCTAGGACACTCAGGATGTTTCTAAAGGGAAAAATGCAGAGTAGAGATGTGACAGATAACAGACATTTTGTTTTTTGTATTTCAGGTTAAGTGGGGGTGCATGTGATTAGGTTACATGGTTTACGTTTAGAGGGTTAAAGTCTGAGTTGTAGATGTGTCCTCCAACCAGAAGTGTAGAATATACCCACGCAATGCCTCCTTCCCTGCATCCCTTCCCCAAACTTGAATTTTGTTGAATTTTTTCTCTCATGTGAGCATGTAGGTGTTAATCTACCAGTTTCAATTTAATACTTAGTATATACGGTATTTGTTTTTCCATTTGTGTGGTAGTTCGCTGAGGAGAATGGTCTCCAATTTCATCCAGGTAAGCAATTAAAATTTAGAGAATTAGGACTAGTATTGAAACAACAGGGGCACAAGAGCCAACGGTTCAAAGGAATAGACTTAGACCTCACATACAGAGCCACACATATTTGGAATGTTCAGTATGACGGAGGAGGCATTAGACATCAATGGGAAAAAGAGGGGCTGTTTAATAAATAGAACTGAGAAGAAGGAGTCAATTAATGTGTAAAAAGATGAAATCGGATGCTAGTTCATATTATGAACCAATACAAATGTTGGTGGTATTAAGAATTTAAAAGTCAAAAAACCCAAAACTTTAGTGGAAAAACATATAAGCATTTATAACACCTTGGAATAGGGAAAAACTCTTAAATAAAACAAAAAAAAAAGATGATGAAAGATAATGTTGATAAATTTGATAGTATTAAAATAGAAAAGGTTGGTTTATTCAAATAAACCTTATAGGAAGCTAAAAATAGGATTCATGTATTATAGAATATATTCAAAGAAATCGTAATGGACAAATTAGAAGAATATATAAAAATTAATCATTATATGTCAAGTATATACATAACAATTTTCATGTTATCAACAAGAAAAGTTCAAATAACCCAATAGAAAAAAATGGGCAACATAACTAGATAGATATTTCATAGAAAAGAAAACACATATGGCAAAAACATTTATGAAGAAATAATTAACATCAGTTGTAATCAGAGAAATGCAGATAAAGGCTACAATGACTTACCATTGATATTTATTCAATTGTCCAAAATTGCAAAGGCCGATAATACCAATCATTAGAGATGCTGTATCTCTACATTTTTGTGATAACTTCAGTTGACCATTTGGCATTATCTCTGAAATATGAACATTTGTACATGAATCAGCATTTATAGTCACATATCCAAGAAAATTTCTTCCACATAAACAAATATATTTGTAGCATTATTATTTATAAAAATAAAATTTGAAAATAGTCCATATGTCTGTCAATGGAATGGATATTGGTATATCAATACAAGGAAATATTGTATAGTAATCAGAATGAATGAACTATAGAGATTTTCATCGACATGAATGAATCTTAAAAAAACAACAGTAAATTATAAAAGTTGTATCTTTCAAAGAAGTTATACAACATAATATGTCTTGAAAAGCTAAAAGTAGCTAATTTTAAAAGTAGACAAGTATAAAGGTAATACAAGACTTTGTAAAAAGCAAGTGAGGCTAATTATGAATATGGGACTTAAGACCTTGGCCTTCACTCATTATGGGAGACAGGGGCATGGGACGGAGTGAATATTTTGAATGATTGTAGGGCATTACTAGGGCCCTAGATTTGGGTATGAGTTTGATGTGTCTATTACATTATATGGATAAACGAATGAATAACATCCAGTGAATGTATTTGAAAAAGTGAGAACCCACTGAATGGGTTTTAAAAACATAGCACTTGGGATCAGATCTGTATTACAGAAAGATTGCTGTGGATACATTCAGAGGACGAATTAAAGAAGAGCCACTATCTTTCGGGGGACTGGATAGAGGGCTATGGCAGTTTTCCATGCATTCTGTGTAGAAGTAATACCTTATTAGAGCAGAATAATGGGGGGTGAGGCGTGAATGAAGTAGATAAAATCAAGAGGCATTTAAAATACGAGAGTAAGAGAGCTGTTTGAATGACTGGCTTTGGCAAGTCTAAGAACTGAAAGTGTCAAGGACAGGTCTCCGGTTTCTTACAGGGATCTGTTTGATATAATTTATGAGAGTGGAGAAAAGGTAGGAGGGTGATTTGAGGGTGGACATTGAGTTTATTTAGGACATATCCAGTATAAGACACTTGTTAGGTAACTAAATGGAGCTGTTCTGTAAGAAGTTAGCTACATTATTAAACTCTAATATCAAACTTAAAAAGCAATCACTTTTATAAGACATCTTTCTAAAACAGATGACATTTTATCTTTTTTTTAAATGGAGTATTCGGGGTATAATTGAGTCTTTGTTACAGAGTCAGCATTATCATCTTACACATCAGTTATGGATGGTGCTGTAAAAAAAGAGATGATTTCAGGGACTTCATGGGAGCATGTAGGCCTGTTCCAATATTAGATACAGACCCATGACTCCTATTTCTTTTCTTGATTTCCAAAGGACTGCTTTTGGTAACATAAATACCTGTTCAGAGGGGAGGTGTTAACTCTTTGATGGCACTGTTGTACTACCTAAAATTAAAATGCAGCAAAGGATATTTCTAACTCCAAAATGGTATGGACTACTAAGTAAGTGCTCTCAGTTTGGAGGCATTAGAATAGATATTTGAGCAAGTAGGTATTTAAAACCTGCAATGATGCTGCAGTGCATCTGCAAACATTTTGGGGGAATTTGGGGTCACGTGGCAGGTTTGCATGAGCACTATGTCACAGTGGATTCTGGAATCATCTCCCCCCACTAGTGGCTTAACTCCTCAGGCAAGTAAAACAGCCTCTCTGGGCCTCAACTGTAACGTGAAATGGATATAAATCATGATTTCTAAGCTGTGTTAGGCTCAATATGTTTTTAGACTTTTTTAAATAAAATTATAGAAAATGAACTATTTTAGTGTTTGGCTTTTGGTGACTCCTTACATAATGTGGTGTTTGAGATAAGAAATGGACACGCAGAAGTGATGCGATGGGTAGCAATATGGTGCGATACCCCAGAGGTGACTTATCAAAAAATGCAAAAAAAGTATAATACGATATTCTAGAAGGGAAGGAAACCTACTTTCTTTACCTTATTCTGAATCTTAGACATAGATTCATACTTAATCATTCATTAAATGTACATAGGAAAGAAAATTGACTTTCTTTGTTTTAAATTAAATCATAGCTGTGTACATTAGTGCCATCAAGGGGTATAATGT
>CAUYRH010027179.1:0-20932 GCA_963574655.1 Perodicticus potto
TGGCGGGCGCCTGTAGTCCCAGCTACTTGGGAGGCAGAGGCAGGAGAATCGCTTGAGCCCAGGAATTGGAGGTTGCTGTGAGCTGTGATGCCACAGCACTCTACCCAGGGTGACAGCTTGAGGCTCTGTCTCAAAAAAAAAAAAAAAGAAAATTATTAATGAAGGTAAACAGGTTTAGTAGTTAAGCAGGTTACTGTTTAATAACTGTTATTTATATTAATATATTTTTTAAAAACTTTCATTTTAAGAGGTGAATCTTTGTCAAATTTCTCTAAGTGTAAAATGAATTATTTCAACCTTAATTTGTTAAATTTTGTTTCAGATTTCCAGAGTATTTTCATGATATACTGAATCAAATGACATGGTGATATTTTATACTAATCTGGTACAGATAACAACATTCTGGGATTCTGACCACACACACAGATGACGCCACAAAACGACACTGGAACAGAGGCTTAGATGTTTCCAATAATTTGGAAGAGATCTCCTGCTGCCCCACAACAAAGGCCTTTTCTTCAAATCCAGCAGTCTGTGTGGTTTAGTTCATAAAACTTAATATCTAAATGTGCTGAAAAATGCATTCTCATATTTTATAAAGGTGTGAAATTTCAAAACTTAAAAAATAATTTTTCTCTACAAATAATTTTTCTCTCTAATCCTTGAGATACTGGCTACACAATAAACATCTAGATAAAATCAAAAGATTTTAGGTGCGGTGCCTGTAACACAGTGGTTACGGTGCTAGCCGCATACACTGAGGCCGGCGGGTTTGAACCTGGCCTGGACCAGCTAAACGACAACAACTGCAACAAAAAAACAAACGGGCGTTGTGGTGGGCGCCTGGAGTCCCAGCTATTTGGGAGGCTGAGGCAAGAGGATTGCTTGAGCCCAAGAGTTTGAGGTTGCTGTGAGCTGTGACACTACCACACTCTACTGAGAGTGACATAGTGAGACTGTCTCAAAAAAAAAAGATTTTAAAATGAATCTGTAAATTAATAAGCAGTGGGAGCTTACATGTGAAAACTAGCACCTAAATCCATTCACTGTTACATTTAATCTGAATTTCAGGACTATGTAGCTCTACCAAAGGTGCCATTTTCAGATATGCTTTATTAAATTCATCCACAAACACATGTGACACAGAACACAAGACAGGATCTTCTGTACACTTTATGGCTTTATGTTGGCTTTATGTTAAAAGGTCAAGAAGAAATTGAGATTATCTACTGGTGTGTGTAGAAAGTTTAAATTAGCTGCCAGAAATCTTACCTAGACATGCACCTACCCCTGCTATGAGCTGGCATTTACTGGGCAGATGAGTTTCACAGACTTCTCTGTTCCCTTAAACCCGACCAGGCCAATGCAGAGTGGTGCTCAGTGAGTGCCTTCCTCTAGATGCTGTGGGATGTGAAAGGGGATTACGTCACCATACACAACTGAGGAAGTGTAATTCAGTATCTAGTTTAGTTGACACAGGTAATTTCTCATGTGCTCACTTGAGTCTTACAAATACTTGACAGTGCTCCGCACCTTATGTAACCACACTTAAATGACATACTTGTGAGAGAATTTTAAAACTCCAGTATGACTTACAAAACCACCAAATAGACACACCTTTGTTCACAAGCCTTAGGGACTGTCAGCAGGTGTCTCCTGTTCAGTGTGTCCCTCCGGAAGCTCCTAGTGGCAGCAAGAGCTCCGGTCCTTCGGTCTGAAGACCTCACGTGAGAGGAAGCCTTTGAAAGAAGCGGCCGTTGGCAACTGATGGCCGGACATCCAGGACACTCCCACTGGACATCCAGGAAGTGACCTTGTCACCCCATCCTGCAGTGTTGTGTGTCTGCTGTGAATTCCTGATATGCTGCTTATTCTTCATGTGGTGCTCACAGTAAAGTTCATATTCCTCAGAAGGGGAAGGAACTTCTGTCAACTTCTCTGTCTACGCCCCATGGAAATGTGACAAATTTGGTCAAAGTCCAGAACATTCATTGGTCTACATTTTACTAGTAATATTACAGGTAACTTTTCTTTTTTTTGAGACAGTCTACTCTTGTCACCTTGGTGGAATGCCATGGTGTCATAGCTCACAGCTACCTCAAACTCTTGGACTCCAGTGATCCTCTTGCCTCAGCCTCCTAAATAGCTGGGACTACAAGCGCCTGCCACAATGCCCAGCTAATAGTTCTATTTTCAGTAGAGACAGGGTCTCACTCTTGCTCAGGCTGGTCTTGAACTCCTGAGCTCAGGCCATCCACTCACCTCAGCCTCCCAGAGTGCTGGGATTACAGTGTGAGCCACCACACCCAGCCTACAGGTCACCATTTTAACACAACATTCCTCCCCACTGTGGTTTCCCTATCACTGCATACTCAGTCCAATAAGGCTTTGTCTATGCCCCCTAGTCTCATGTAAGGACACCAAGCCATTCTGCTCCTCTCACTTGCAACCAAACTTGTAAAGGGACATCTGTGGTCTCCACTGCTTCAGCGGCGCATGAACATGGGCGTCTATCACAAAGATGAGCTTTCTCTTCAAGGTCAGGAAAGCACACAGAGCTCAAGGTTCAGATTCAGTGTGGGGAAGAGGTTCCATTCCTGCATTGAGGCATAAGCCACCTTAGTCACCCAAGCCTCTAGTAGAGGGCCTGCTGAGTCGGAGGTCATCAGTTTTCCACCCATCACGTCAAGGCCTTGACCCTCACTGGACTCATCCTTGTTGTACTTGCTATTGGAAAGAGGAGTCTGAATTCACCACTTACCATAGCTTATCTTGTACACGTCCTATTGTTTCATGTACATAAGCTATGTGTCCTTATCTTGATTTTTAGGACCCAAAGGTTGTTACCATAGACACTGGTTTATTCATACTAAGCCTCAGCTTTTGTTAACCAAGTGATTACATTGTTATTAGATAAAGTACCCCAGTAGTCTCCGTTACTATTGGCCACATCATGTTTTTCTCTTTCCCACTTTTGATGGTCTTAGCACTCTGCCTGTGGGTTGCTGTTCCCTTCCTTTCTCTCCTATTCTAACTACATCTCATAAAGCCTTCACTTTCTAAGGCTCTGGGAAGCAATCTGTGTGCAAGAGTCCTCTCCACAGGACATTGACAGGTCGAGAGGAATAATTGCTGAAGCGTGAGGGAGGAAGGAGCTGCTGTGGGGACAGGGAAGGTGACCGCAGTGCACCAGAACGTGGCGCCTGTCAGGTTTCTGGGTCACAGGACAAAATCAAGGAGCTTGTGCCCTCCCTGTTCCCATCCGCAGGGCGGCTATGGCGAGAGCACAAGGGGAACAAGGATGCAGAGGGAGGGCCTGGGAGGCCAAGTACAAGGTGAGTTCTAAGTGGGTTTGGAAAGACAGGTAAACTTTTTTTTCTTGTAGAGACATAGTCTCACTTTATCACCCTCGGTATAGTGCTGTGGCATCACAGCTCACAGCAAACTCCAACCCCTGGGCTTAGGCAATTCCCTTGCCTCAGCCTCCTGAGTAGCTGGGACTACAGGTGCCCGCCACAACGCCCAGCTATTTTTGTTTTGCAGTTTGGCCGAGGCCGGGCTCGAACCTATCACCTTCGGTATATGGGGCTGGCGCCCTACTCGATGAGCCACAGGCGCCGCCCTACGATGGGTAAACTTTTGACAGTAACGAAGAAAAGGCTTTGCTAGGTAAGGAAGACACATTCTGGGAATGTGTCTGGGAAATGGCAAATCATCTGGAATGAATGGGGCACAATGGAAAAACTGGAAAGGTCAGCTCTTGAATGTGGAGAGTCCTGAATGTCAGTTTAAATTTGGAATATGTGAATGTGGTTGAGTGACATTTTCTAAAGCACAGATGAGTCCAGAAGCCGGATAGGCTATTGGGCAGGACTGGAGGGCAGAGAGGGAGGTCATCCTGGAGATGATCATGATAGTCTGGAAGAGAGGTTATGTCAGAAGGAACTAGTCCAGGGGCATAGAAAGGAGAACAAAGCACTTCCAGAAGTAATGTGATCTGCAAGCACTTTGGATACGCAGACAAAAAGTCAGAGTTTTGAGCTTTTTAGCCTGATCAATGGAATGGTGCAATTCCTAGATAGGGAGAAAACAGTTTTGAAGGGGAAATGAAGAAATCCACATACTTGAGGGAGAGCGCGTGGGATCTGAGGCTGTGGTGCTCAGGAGGGTGGCCACGAGTAGCTGCAGAAACCACACGTGCTAAAGTGAAAACTAAAGTCCAGGGGATATAGCCGGGCGTTGTGGCGGGCGCCTGTAGTCCCAGCTACTCGGGAGGCTGAGGCAAGAGAATCGCCTAAGCCCAGGAGTTGGAGGTTGCTGTGAGCTGTGTGACACCACGGCACTCTACCGAGGGTGATAAAGTGAGACTCTGTCTCTACAAAAAAAAATAAATAAATAAAATAAAGTCAAGGGGATAGAATAGACCACAAACAGTGTCTCCAAAGTGGGAAGAGAATAGTCAAACCCAGGTGTGGTGGCCTCCCAGAACTTTGGAAGGTCAGTTCAAGAGCAGCCTGGGCAACACAGCAAGACCCCATCACTACAGTCAATCAGCCAATCAATAAATAACCAGGCATGGTGCCATGAGCATATGGAGGCCAAAGGAGTATGAGATTACACTGTGCTGTCTCTTAAAAAAAAAAACAGAAAACAAAAGAACATTCCTAAATTGAGATGGTCTTTACTAGAATCCGTGAACAGAAAGCTTTTCTCTGAATTCAGTACTCTGAATTCCCCATGAGTTTATTAGTGAGACTATTTAAATTAGACTCTCATATACTACATGTGGATGTTTATTTATTTAAACATATAACTGGTTATTACAGGTGAGGAAGTTAAGGCGCAAGAAGGTTAAGAATATGTATCTATGGTCACCGTTTAATGGAATCGTTCTCTATTGGATTTTCAGGACCCAGAAAAATATTTTAAAGCGGTTTCACAGGGTTTGCTAACTTCAGATTTAAAACTCAGTTAACAAAGAGTTTCATCCAGAAATTTATAATGTCACTAAGGCACATCAAAAATGTTTCGAAGTATTAGCGTGAGTATACCTACAAAGTATAGCTTTAAAAATGAAAATCAGCATAATGTAAATTGTAAGCTTACGTAAAAGACACCTTATTGCAAAACTATGGTAACATTTTGTTTGAAGACCAAATAGTGAATTGGATTTAATGTATATTTTTAAATCCATAAGACTATCTCAAATTTGGTTTAAATCTCTCTCCTTACAGAATAGACAAGTGAAACAAGTACATAAGTTTAAAGTACACGGTGTGTGCTGGTAATCATAATATCTAGCATGTTATGCTGGGTACTGTGCCAAGCACATCACAAATATATATAAATTTTGGATTACTGTGAGGGTACAAATGTCTAGGCTACATTGTTTTCATTTGCTCAAGGTGCACTGAAAACCCTCACATTCTGCCAATGAGGTGAGATCCAACCAATCCTTCTCCGACTTCCCTTTTTTTCCTTCCATACCTGTCCCCTCCCCCTTACTAGAATATACTTGTGTTTTCCTTTTGTGTGGGAATGTAGATGTTTATATATTGGTTTTGTATTAGTATTGAGTACATTTGATAGTTGTTTTTCGTTTTTTTTGTAGAGACAGAGTCTCACTTTATCGCCTTCGGTAGAGTGCTGTCGCATCACAGCTCACAGCAACCTCCAACTCTTGGGCTTAGGCGATTTTCTTGGCTCAGCCTCCCGAGTAGCTGGGACCACAGGCGCCCGCCACAATGCCCGGCTATTGTGGCGGGCGAGGCTGGGCCGAGGCCGGGTTTGAAGCCGCCACCTTCGGTATATGGGCCAGCACCCTACTCGATGAGCAAAAGGCGCCGCCCTGTTTTTCCATTCTTGTGATACTTCATTAAGAAGAATGTGTTACATAGGGTCGGTGCGGTGGCTCACGTCTGTAATCCTAGCACTCTAGGAGCCCACAGTGGGTGGACTGAGCCCTGGAGTTCGACCAGTCTGAGTAAGAGCAAGACCCTATCTCAGAAACACAGCCAAGTGTTGAGGTGGGCGCCTGTAGTCCCAGCTCCTTGGGAGGCTGAGGCAAGTGAATTGCTTGAGCCCAGAAGTTTGAGGTTGCTGTCAGCTATGAGGCCAAAGCACTCTACCCAGGGAGACAAAGTGAAACGATCTCAAAAAAAAAAAAAAAAAGTTTCAGCTCCATCCAGGTAAATACAAAAGATGTAAAGTCTTCATGTTTTTTATGATGAATCAGAAATTTTATACAATGTTTATCCTTAAAATGAATGAATATATCCTTAATAGGACAGGAGATCCTAGGCCAGCAGTGAAACTGACACGCATAGATTATTAGTGTGTGGTGATCAAGAGCATGGGCTACAGCACCAAACCACTTAGCTAAGTATCCTGGCTGTTGTCTCCTACATAATTCTGAGACAGGGTACTTAGTCATTTCATCCTCAGGCTCCTCACCTATAATGACCATACCTACTTAACAAGGTGTCATGAAGATTAAATGGGATATATACTAAAGCACTTAGAATACTGCCTGACACACAAAGTGCTCAATAAATCTTAGCATTATAAGCAATTCTTTTATTGTGTATAACAAAATGAACATTTTAATAAATGAAATGACACAATTTTCTACATAAGATTCTTGCAATCTTTAAGAACTTGTTTCTTCAAATACAATTTCCAAAGAAAAGTATTTTGGGGATAAAAATATAATTCTATTTTGCTTTTTTTTTCCTGATAGACTACACACGATTAACTTCTAAAAATCTGAATACTGATGACACAAAGTCTGCAATGATGCCAGTCTGAGTTCAGTTACAGATACACTAAGCACTCCTATCAGCTCATAAGTCACATTGCTCCCAGCATATGAGCTATTTATAAAAATGTAATTTTTACTTACTTTCCTGAATAGGAATAACTGTTTAATTTAGCACAATTTCAAAATTTAATGTATTTGTTACATCTTGTTCAGTCAGATGTGCTCATAAAAATTGTAACCCATCTGTTAGAATTTATTTCTCTATACTATATAGTGCCCTATCTACACTCAAGTTAAAAATACATTCAATAGTTGTTCTCCCCTTTTTCCTTTCAAGACAGTCTCACTCTGTCACACTGGGTAGAGTGCCATGGTGCCATCGTAGTTCACAGCAACCTCAAACTCTTGGGTTCATGTGATCCTCCTGCCTCGGCCTCACAAGTAGCTGGGACTACAGGCATGCACCTGGCTAATTTTTCTACCTTTTGTAGCAACAAGATCTTACTTTTGCTGTGGTTGGTCCTGAACTGAAGTAATCCCCTTGCCGTGGCCTCCCAGAGTGCTAGGAACATAGGTGCGAGGCACTTCTCTCGACCTCAGGTTTTTTTTTTCAGTGTCTCAGAGTGCTGTGGCGTCACAGATCACAGCAACCTCAAACTCTTGGCCTAAAGTGGTTCTCTTGCCTCAGCCTCCCGACTAGCTGGGACTAGAGGCGCCCGCCACAATGCTTGGCTATTTTTAGAGATGGTGTCTCCATCTTGTTCAGGCTGACCTTGAACTCCCAAGTTCAAGCAATCCACCTGCCTTGACCTCCCTGAGTTGTTCTTTTCTAATCAGCCTCCAACTCAAGACATCTTATGCTTTCCTATTGTCTGTAGATGAAATAAATATAATTTCAACTAATGTCCAAACCTCATGTCCCTACATTTCTGATAAATGTCAATGTTTCTCTCTGAACAAAACACAGTGAAATTTAACACCATTAAACTGAGTTAGGAAGTTAAAACTGTACCTCAGTTTAAAGTGGCTTTAAGGAATTCATAGCTGTCAAGGCGACATTCTGTATGATAAAGTTTTTTTTTTCCAGAAAGCAATTCAAAGTAACTCATCACAACATGATGCAGAATAAATGCAGAATCAAAGTGAAATTAAAATAACCGAAACGTTTTTATTTTGTTATAAATAGTAGCTTTAGAGCTATAAATTTGCACAATGCTGATTCTACTTCACAATTTATATTTAAAATTTCTCATGAAAACCGCCAAGACATTTCTTTTGATGCATGCTTAATAACATGGTTAGTACACCTGTTATGGTTTATTGTAATTCCTTGTCACTTATGCTGGACTCGGCACTCCTGAGGGCAGAACCGTTAGGTGTCAGCCTTGCTTTTAGTGTAACCCCAAGGCTGGAGTGATGCCTGGCTCACAGCAGACGTTCAATAAACATCAGTAGGGTGTAAAAGGAGTCAGCAATTTGAAAATATCTAATTCTTTAGAAAGTTCTTCAGGCACCTGTTCCCCTCCACTCACACACCTACTGCATGGCCTTGGTCCTTGAGTCCAGGCTCTGGGCTGGGCTGTTTGCCACAGAGGATCCCAGGAACAGCCCTACCACCAGACAATTGCAGTCTGTCAACATTATTGCTCTTAAAGATCAGACAGGGTGGTGGCAGCAGCTGGGGAGATGCAAAGAGGATGTGACATCTGGGATAGACCTTAAAAGATGGCATGAGTTTGCTAGACATAGAAGAGACAGCAAATGAGGTGAGGTTCTGAAAAGCAGTAGAGGGGCCTGGAGTGCAGAAATAAAAGAGTCCAGAGGGCTAAAACATCCAAGGCGAATGGCCTGAATAAAATGAGCACCCTCTATTGGAGGTCTGAGCAGGCGGAACAATCACCTAGTATTTAGTAGTTACTCTAGTCCTGCTTTTACCTGTGAGGAACACTCTCATGTGTGTTTAAATACATAAAGCACTTACTGGGAGAATTGATTCAAGTCTTTTTCATGGGGCTTTTTGACCAGAAGTTAAAATGGAAAAAAAAGTTCACCTGTCAGGTGACATTAAACCAATTTCTACTAAATGTGCCAGAATAATTTTTCTCCACCTCGAGAACACTTAGTCTTCAGTCTATTACTGCCTTTTAATAGTATTTTTATTTAATAAAACCTATTAAGACCACCATACAAATCTCTTTGCTTATGCTTTTATCTTGTAACTGATCAATTTTTATATTGCTGACATCCCTTCTTCACCATTTGCTCATTTAAAAATTCATAGTATGTGAGATATGTCTCTGGGGAAAATGTCTATAAAATTGGTTACAGCTGGCAAATGTGTATGAGTCAGTGATAGCACATGACTAAGTGCTTCACAGAAAATAAAATTTGTTTCTGTAGTAAGCAGAACTGTTTAAATGTTATTTATTTTTATGTTTCTAAGAAAATATATTGTGAAGTGCTGCATTGATTTAATACGCAACAATGCCTGTGTACATGCTATAGAAGGAAAATTTATGAAACCTTTGCACAACTCCTTTAATTGAATTTTCCAAATCTCTCACCACACACAAATAATCAATATCTTCTGCAGAGAAAACCAGTCAGAATTATTACAGTCTTTCTTTTCAATTTTGTTGTCATCAGCACACACAGAGCACCTAGATATTTGTAATGTCTGATAGCAAGTTATTTATACCTCTTAAACACATAATTGATAAAGTGAGTCCAAATCTAAAGTTTTTAATTTTTTTTTACTGATATTACTTAAAAAGAAAAATTATCACATTATTAAAGAATTAGAAAATTTAAATCATACAAGAAACTACTAAAAAGGCTTTGAAAAGTAATAAACAGTTTGCTTTTACGTAAATCCTAGACAAATCTCAGGTAAGCATTTTTAGCAGTTAAAATGACTCCCCCTAACAGTGATGAACAGAGTTAGCAAGAGCATTAACATTATTAACAGGCAAGGTATGACCCCCTAAACAGCACGCATGACAGCTGAATCCTTATAAAGAGCTGAGGACTATAGCTGTACATTAATGTGCATTTCTGCTACCAAAACTAATAGCTCTTTTATCTCAAGATAAATACAGAACGTTAAAGTATAAAGGTGAATTTTTGTTGTTTCTCCTAACATTCATCATGTCTAAAATTTAAACCTCATTGCTTTTGACACTGAAGTGTCTGTTTGAAAAAAGGTATTTTTTAATGTTCAGATAAAATAGAAAGAAACTAAAAGCTTAGTAGTCTTCTGGGAGGAAAATTATTTAGCTGATATGATGATTACTTTTTCAAGCCTGAGTGGGGGAAAGAACAACGTATTTCTATGTTTAAAAAATACTTTAGTGGGTGGTTAGAAAGAAAAGACAGTATCACACTATTTTATAGTCTAAGAACAGAAGTTTAAAATTTGTCCTGTAGTCTAAGAATTTGGTAACTTTAAAATCATATAACCGAGATGAATTTATAATGAAAAAACACACTAAGCTAAAAAAAATATTATATACTTTATGCTTTTTAAAAGAACAGAGCTACAAATTCGGAAATATTTTCCAATAAAAAAGCTCAAACAACTTTTTTGAAGAATGCAAAGTTCAGAGAGTTACACTGCATTTTAAATATGGATACTATCACCTACACAATTATTTTGAAAATAGATAAAATGTTTTGGACTGAAGCTAAGTGACTGGAATTCGTATCTCGGCAACTGCTCTAGTTTTGCTTACATTCTTTTCAAAAACATTTTGTTTATTGCAAATACTAGTCATAAACAGACAAGGACAGTATTTTTTAGTATCTCTAGAAGAAAGTGAAAATACTAAGTACTATATAATGCCGTCTATTGACTAAGGACTATCTGTATGAGTTGTTTTAAGTAGAGGCTGACTATGTAAAGTAAATAAATTTCACGCTTTACCGTGTGATGATAATGTGACTCTCCATCTGGATCAACTCACTGAATGGTCCTATGTTGTAAATCTTTAGCGTAACAAATTTAAAATAATTGTGAAAATTCACATCCAAATCTAACAGAAAAAGAACCTTTCATTTCATTATTTTCCTAGTCATAAAGGCAGTATTGAGAAAAGCAAAGCTAACCTTACTTCCTAAGTAACGGAGGAAAGAAATCTTCTTTGTTGAAGAAGTGTGTACGTAGCAGAGATCTTCTGTTACCCATATGCTCCATCAAGGCAGTCGCTGATTTGAAAACTATAAAAACTCTAAGTGTTCATTTTTATGTTCCCGTGTTATGTTTTAAATTTTAAATAAGTTATATAAAACCTTAACAATGTACAGAAAACGTCTATTTATTAAAAACATTTATTACTTTTACAATTATACTGTTATAATAAAAAGTAGAATAGAACTAAAAAAACTAACTTGAAGGGGCAATAAATGACAGCATGAATGTTAGAATTCTCCTGGTATTATCTATTTAAACAACTTCAGGAAATTTTTATAAGAATCTGAAGAGTTTTTGTTTGATAGTGAAACAAACAACTGGCTTAGTCTTATCCGCATACTTGAATGAAATAAATTCTATATATATAATAGCAATAATTATTAAGTTATACAATTTCTTATTTTTGTTTTAGTTCTTCCCCCTGCCCCCAAGCCCTTGAGTCAAGGGTAGATTTTCAATAGACATTTTGCATAATTTATAATATTATGAAGATTTGCATAACATTTTTAACTTTAAAAAATTCCAGGTTAATAGGATAGTAAGAGAAATAGGCAAAACAGATTTTATAAAAAGTTGAAGACCAGATCTCAAAATAAGAAAATTATAAAACAAATTAGTTTGAGATGTCAAAAAAAAGCAATACAGTAATCTTGCATTACTGTAGAAGATGTTGATCCAAGTTTTAATTAAATCATAGCTTTGTACATTAATGTAATCATGGGGTACAGTGTGTTGGTTTCATAAACAATATGAAATATTTTTATCAAACTGGTTGTAACAGCCTTCAGGGTATTTTCTTGGTTATTGTGTAAAGACCTTTATATTCTGCATTCAGTCACTTTCACCTGTACCCTTCTAAGATGCACTGTAGGTGTGACCCCACCAATTACCCAGCCTCCACCCATCCTCCCCTTTTCCCCATACTTTTCTGCTATAATTAGATTATAGCCTTCATATGAAAGCCATGAATTAGTTTCGTAATAGGGCTGAGTACATTGGGTACTTTTTCCATTCTTGAAATACTTTGCTAATGTTTCAGCTCCATCCATGTAAACATGAAGAAAGTAAAGTCTCCATCTTTCTTTAACGCTGGATAATATTACGTGGTGTATATATACCACAATTTATTAATCCATTCGTGGGTCAATGGGCACTTGGCCCTCTTCCATGACTTGGAAATTATGAATTGGGCTGCAATAAACATTCTGGTACAAATATCTGTTATGTGACTTTTGGTCTTCTGGATATATACCTAGTAGAGGAATTACAGGATTGAATGGCAGGTCTATTTTTACATCTCTAAGTAGTCTCCAAATACCCTTCCAAAAGGAACGTATTAGTTTGCATTCCCACCAACAGTGTAAAAGTGTTCCCTTCTCTCCACATCCACGCCAGCATCTCTGGTTTTGGGATTTTGTGATGTGGGCTAACCTTACTGGAGTTACAGGATACCTCAAAGTAATTTTGTTTTGCATTTCTCTGATGATAATTATTTCATGTGTCTGTAGACCACGCACCTATCTTCTTCAGGAAAGTTTCTTCTCAAGTCCCTTGCCCACCCTGAGATGGGATCATTTGTTCTTTTCTTGCTAATACATTTTGGGTTCTCTGTGGATTCTGGTTATTCAACCTTTGTAGGAGGCATAACCTATAAATATCTTCACCCCGTTCAGAGGGCTGTCTGCTTGCTTTACTATGTTCTTGGCTGTGCAGAAGCTTTTCAGTTTGATCAGGTCCCAGTAGTGTATTTTTGATGCTGCTTCAATTGCCCTGGGGGTGGGGGGTGGGGTGTCATCCTCGTAAAATATTCACCCAGCAATTCCTTCAAGAGCTTTCCCCGCACTTTCTTCTAATATTTTTATAGTTTCATGTCTTAAGTTTGAATCTTTAACCCAGTGAGAGTCTATCTTAGTTAATGGTGAAAGGTGTGGGTCCAGTTTCAGTCTTCTACAGTCAACCATGCGGTTCACCCAGCACCATTTGTTAATAGGGAATCTTTTCCCCACTGAATGCTCTTCATTGGCTTGTCAAAGATAAAGTAACGGTTTGTAGCTGGGTTCACCTCTTTGTTCTCTGTTCCATACATTTACCTCTCTGTTTCTGTACCAGTACCATGCTATTTTGATCACTAATGATTTATAGTGTAGTCTGAGGTCTGGTAGCGTGATTCCTCCTGCTTTGTTTTTATTTCTGAGCAATGTCTTGGCTACTCGAGGTTTTTTCTGATTCCATATAAAACAAAGTATTATTTTTTCAAGATCTTTAAAGTATGGCAATGGAGCTTTAACAGGGATTGCATTAAAAATGTATATTGCTTTGTAGTATCAACATTTTAACAATCTTGATTTTTCCCAGCCATGATGAGCATGGTATGTTCTTCCATTTGTTGACATCTTCGGCTCTATTTCTTTATATTAGAGTTTCATAGTTCTCTTTATAGAAATCTTTCACATCCTTTGTTATGTAAATTCCCAAGTATTTCATCTTCTTTGGCCTTACTGTGAATGGAATATTGACTGTTTTTCCAGCTTGGCTATTGTTGGTATATATAAAGGCTACAGAATTCCTTGATCACTTCTAAGAGTGTTGATCCAAGTCTTAAAAAAGTGGCTCATGCTTCATCCTAGCACTCTGGGAGTCTGAGGCAGGACTGTGTAAGCTCAGGTGTTTAAGATCAGCCTGAGAAAAAGCAAGACCCTGTTTCTACTAAAAATAAACTGTGGTATGTGTGTACCATGAAATACTATTTAGCCATAAAAAGATGGGAATTTCATATCTTTTTAACAACCTGGATGGATTTGCAGAACATTCTCCTAAGCGAAGTATCCTAAGAATGGAAAATCAAGCGTAATATGTACTCGGTACTTAATTACAAACAGCAGATTAACAAGTATATGCTCATATGAGAGAAAAACTAAATTCACATCAGAGGGAGAGGGCAGGAGGAGCTGGGTTTGAGTCCCACCCAGTGCGTGCACTGCACAGATGTACTGCAGTGTGGTAGGAGGGAGGGGAAGGAGCTGGGTGAACTCCTACCCAGTGGGTGTACCGCACAGTTCCTGGGGAAAAGGGCACAACTTCAACCTAGACTTTAACCTTAGAAAAGCAAACCATGTAACCCAATCATATGTACCCCCATATTAATCTGAAATTTGAAAGAAAAGAAAAATTAGTTGGGTATGTAGCATACACCTCTAATCCCAGCTTTTGGGAGGCGGAGGCAGGAGGTTCACTTGAACCCAGAAATTTAAGGTTGCAATGACCTATGACACCATGACATTCTATCCAGGTCAACAGAGACTCGGTCTCAAAAAAATAAATAGTGATTATCGGTACAAAATAAATGGTAGTCACAGATACTTAAAAATGGTAGACTAAAAACATGGCTATTTATTTCAAGGCCTAATACTACATATGAAGATTGCTAAATGGCATATCCATTTTTACATTGGTCTAAAGTTTTTAATATCTTACAATGTATGATTTGCTTATTAAGGTGTGGATGTGTATTTTATATGGGAATTTCAAAACTGCTAATTAAAAAGAAAATCCAAAAGAAGCAATACCTGCCCCAGATAAGAAGGAATCAGGGAAAGAACTCCTAGAACATGAAAAGTCAGAATGAAAGGACACCCCCAAAAGAAAACAGTAACTCCAGAGCAATGAACACCAATTAAAAAAAGAATATTGAAACGACTGATAAAGAATTTCAAATATGGATTATAAGGAAGCTCAATGAAGTAAAAGAGAAAATAGAAACGCAAGACAAAGAAACCACAAAAACTATGCAATAAATGAATGAAACATTCATTGAAGAAATAGAATTATTTAAAGAAAAATTAAGCAGAGATTTCAGAAATGAAGTAACTCATTCAAGGAAATACAAAAACACAATAGAAAGCCTTAAGAATAGGCTTGGCAGCGCCTGTGGCTCAAAGGAGTAGGGCGCCAGCCCCTTATACCAGAGGTGGCGGATTCAAACCTAGCCCTGGCCAAAAAATGCAAAAGGATAGGCTAGATGAGGCAGAACAAAGAATCTCAAAGCTAGAAGACAACACCTTTGAATTGAACAAGTCAAAGAAAAAGAACAGAGAAATAAGAGGAATGAATAAAACGTAAAGGAAATACGGAATGTAGTAAGGAGGCCTAACATAAGAATCCCAGGCATCCCTGAGGATGAAGTAGAAAACAGTCAAGAGCTGGACAACCTATCCTGAGGGAATACTTGAGGAAAATTTCCCAAGTCTTGCCAGAAATTTGGACATCGATATACTGTAAGTGCAATGGACTGGTGGGAGATTTGTTGCCAAGAGGCGATCACCACAACATACAGTTACCACACTAGCCAAAGTTAACACGAAAGAGGATTTCCTATGAACTGTAAAGGTGAAAGCTTCAGGCAACTCACAAAGGAAAGCCCATCTGTCTAACTGCAGACTTCTCGACTGAGACTGTATAGCCAGATGAGAGTGGGGCCCCAGTCTCAGTCTTCTCAAACAAAATAATTACCAGCATAGAAGCTGTATCCTGCAAAACTAAGTTTCATATATAAAGGAGAAATAAACAGTTTTTCAGACAAGCAAACAGGAATTTGTCAATACCTGTCCCCAGGAAGTACTCAGATTTGCATTATACAGTGATCAGCACACAATAGATGCCCAGCAGTGTAAAATCATCCAAATGCTGAAGTTCAGAGCCCAGATACCACATGGCTCAAGATGTAGAACAAAGTAGTCAAAGTTCCACTCAACAGGATAAACAGATAACCACCCTACTCGACAATTCTTTTAGTAACTGTGAAAAGACTGAACTCCCCTCTCAAGAGACAGAGGTTGGCTGAATGGATAAAAATGTATAAGTCAAGGATTTGCTATCTCCAGGAAATGCATCTAACTCACAAGAACTCATTCAGACTCAAGGTGAATGGACAGGAAACAATATTCCGTGTAAGTATAAACCAAAAGAAAGCTGGTGTAGCCATTATTATATTAGGTAACATAAACATCAAAGCCATAAAAGATAAAGATGGTCATTATGTAATGGTGAAGGGAATAATTTAGTAAGAAAACATTACAATGCTGAATATTTATGCACCCAACATAGGTGCATCTAGATTTATAAAGCAAACCCTGTTTGATTTAAACAAAGTGATTAACAGCAACATTGTAATAGCTGGGGAATTAGTACAGACAGAAATAAACAGATTCCCCTGGCAGAAAATAAATGAATATGGATTTAAATGTGACTCTAGAGCAAATGTGCTTAACAGATATTTACAGAACATTCCACTAAAAAACTACTGAATATACTTTCTTCTCATCAGCACATAGAACATTCTCCAAGAACGATCACAACTTGGGACACAAAACATATCTCAACAAATTAAAAAAAATTTTAATTATAACATCTATCGTCTCAGACCACAGTGAAATAAGACTAGAATCTGACTCCAATAGAAACACTCAATTCTACAAAGTTATGGAAATTAAGTAACCAACTGCTAAAGGATTATTGGGTCAAGGAGGAAATTAAGATGGAAATCATAAGATTCTTCAGAGTAAATGACAAAAAGGACAGAAGCTACCAAAATCTGTGGGAGTCAATAAAAGCAGTCTTAAAAAGAGGAAAATTCATAGCCTTAACTGTGCAATTGAAAGAACAGAAAGATCACAAATCAACAATCTGATAAATCATCTTGAGGAATCAGAAAAGGAAGAGCAAACCAATCTCAAACCTGGCAGAAGAAAAGACATATTAAGGTCAGAGCAGAACTAAATAACATCAGTAGCAAAAGAATCATAAAGAGTAAGATTAATGAAACAAAAAGCTGGTTCTTTGAAAAGATAAAATTCTTGAACCTCTTGCTAGATTAACCAAGAACAGAAAAAAATTCCAATAAACTCAATCAGAAATGAAAAAGAGGTATTACAAACTCAAATCACAGAAATATTAAACATCACCTCTGAATATTATGAAAACCTCTGAATGTTAAGGAAATGGACAAATTATTGGAAACATACAATTTCCCTAGATTCAATCAGGAAGAAATGGAACTGCTGAACAGACCAATATCAAGTAATAAAATTTAAGCAGCAAAAGAAAACCTTCAATGAAGAAAAGTTCTGGACAGATGGCTTTACAGCCAAGTTTTTTCAGACCTACAAAGATTAATTGGTAGGTATCCTGCAGAGATTATTTCATTAACATTGAGAAGGAAGGACTCCTCCTTAACTTGTTCTATAGTCAGCATTACATTGATAACAAAGCCAGGAAAGGGCACAACAAAAAAAGAAAACTACACTCCAGTAACCTTTGTGAATATAGATGCAAAAATTCTCAATATAATTCTGCCAAACTGAATTCAGCAGTACATCAAAAAAAACAATCCACCACAACCAAATGGGCTTCATCCCAGAGATGCAAGGATGGCTTCACATACACAATCTATAAACATGGTTAGAAGGAAAACAAACACCATATTATCATCTCAGTAGACACAGAGAAAGCACTTGACAAAAGGCATCACCTTTCTATGGTAAGAACTCTTAACAAATGGAACATATTTCAAAATTTTAAAGGTCATATATGATAAACCCATGGCCAACATCATGTTAAACAGGGAAACACTGAAAGCGTTTCTTCCAAGACCTGGAACAGACAAGGCTGCACACTGTCACCACTTCTGTCCAGCATGGTGTAGAAGGCCTAGTCAGATCATCAGACAGGAGGAGGATGTCAGGGTGTCCAGGTGGGGACAAAAGAGGTCGAACTACCACTCTTGGATGATGACTGTATACCTAAAAACCGCCAAAGATTCTGTCAAGAGACTCCTGGGCCTGATAAATTTAGTGAGGTATAGCATTCCAATACAGCAGCAATAGTTGAGCTGAGAATGCAATCAAAGATTCAATACCTTTTCCAAAAGCAACCAAAAAAAAAACAAAAAAAAAAAAACAACAACAACATAAATTATGTAGGAATATATTTAACCAAGGAAGTAAAAGACCTCTACAGGGAGAACTATGAGTTAATGAAAGAGGAAAACACAGAAGATGAAAACAAATGGAAAAACATACCATGTTCACGGATCACCAGAATCAATACTGTTAACGTGTCTAAACTGGCACCTGTGTCCCAAGCAGCTAAGACACCAACCACGTACACCTGAGCTGGTAGGTTCGCATCCAGCCCAGGACCGCCTAATAACAAAGACAGCTGCAATCAAAAAATAGCCGGGCACTATGGCAGGCACCTGTAGTCCCAGCTACCTGGGAGGCCGAGGCAGGAGAATCGCCTGAGCCCAGGAGTTGGAGGTTGCTGTGAGCTATGATGCTATTGCACTCTATCCAGGGCGACAGCTTGAGACTCTGTCTCAAAAAAAAAAAAGTCTAGAGCGGCTCCTGTGCCTCATCCAGTAGGGCGCCAGCCCTGTGTACCGAAGGGGGCAGGTTCAAACCCAGCCTCTGCCGAACTGCAAAACAGAAAAACAGCCAGGTGTTGTGGTGGGCGCCTGTAGTCCCAGCTACTCAGGAGGCTGAAGCAAGAGAATCACCTAAGCCCAGGAGTTGGAGGTTGCTGTGAGCTGTGTGACGCCACAGCACTCTACTGAGGGTGGAAAAAGTGAGACTGTCTCCAAAAAAAATGCTATAGTAACCAAAGTGATTTACAAATTCAATGTAATCACCATTAAAATACAAGATCACTGATCAGAGAAAAACTTCAGGGCTCTTGAGTTCCTTCCGGTCTGTGCACCCTCATTACTCACCTGGACAAAGCCCATGGGACCCTTCTGACGGACCACCACATGGACCACCCAGAACTGAGAGGACCAACGTCCATAGATGGATGTCAGGAGTCCCAGCAGATGAATCATTAGCACCAGGGGTGAGAAAATAAAGCACCAAAAACCTTAAACACCCTTGGATAGCCTTTAGAATGGAAGACAAGAAACCGAAGATGAGTCTTCCAAACCCTACAGACAAGTCAAGTCTTCTGCAGGGACCCGAACACAGGGAATGACCCTAATGCCATTAAGGAATCGTCAAGACAAGCGAGTTCACAGAACATTAGTGGCTCAGAGCAGCACCAGATCCCCGTGTCCCCTCCTGGAGAAGCAAGTGCCTATGGACAGCACTCTAAATGAAAGTCAGACCTCAGGACAAAGGAGATCGAAGCGAGGATGTATAACTTGTGAGAAAGAATAGGCCTTTCTTACAAAGAGGTGAGCGAGCCTCAGGATGATGAGGATCTCTACTGTGCAAATTGCAAGAACTTCATTGACAGCTGTGATGTTCATGGGCCCCCTAGATTTATAAAAGACACTGCAGTGAACAAGGGGTATCCCAACCATGCAACCCTCACCCTGCCCCCCAGGCTGAGTATTAAATAATCGGGCATCCCTTAGGCTGGATTTGGAGCATGGAACGAGGCATCTGAGCTGCCACTGGGGCTGCACTTTGGCCCTTTTGAGGGTCAGGTCACAGAAGATGAAGAGGCAGCCAGAAGTGGATATGCCTGGGAGATCACCACAGGGAGAAACCGCTACTAGTATGTGGACAAGAAGGATGAATCTCAGAGCAACTGGATGAGGCATGTGAACTGTGCCCGTGATGATGAAGAACAGAACTTGGAGGCCTTCCAATACCAAAGGCAGATTTTCTATCAGACATGCCAGGTCGTCAAGCCAGCAGTGAAGTGCTGGTCTGGTATGGGGTCGAGTATGGCGAGGAACTGGGCATCACATCGATCAACAAGGAGAAGAAAGGTCTCCAGGCAGGGCAAGATCCAAAGCCAGGGAATCATCAGGTCCACCATGCTCTATAACCTTCTCCAGTAAGAAATCCTTCAATCAACACGTATAAGTTACTCACTCCTCTCAGCTCTCCCCAGGAACATCAAGAAGCAAGCACTGCTGCCCTCGCGATCAGAAAGCACCGTAGTCGACAGAACCCTGCCCTGGCAATCAGAATCAGAAGCAACAACTTTCTGAGCTACACGGCTGGTATGACAAAACCAAAGGCCATGAAGTCTATGAAAGGTCAAAATCCTCTAAGGAAAAGACGCAGCAGAGCATGATTTCCCACCCACCTAAAGGACAAATGGGGAGCTCAAGGGAGGGTGAAAGAATGATGGAACCAGGCCAAAACGTGGGACCAGAGGAAACCGGCAAATTACGTAGGAAGGTAGGAAACTCACTTATTGTAAAAGTCGCAAATGCAGAGTGTGGGGAAAGCTTCATCGATAAGTGAAACCCACTCACACCCCAGAGGACACACACAGGAGAAAAGCCCTATGCCTGCAGGGAGTGTGGGCAATGATTTAGTCTTAAATCAACCCTCCACACACACCAAGGAATATACACAGGGGAGAAGCCCTATGTTTGCAGGGAGTGTTTGCAAAGATTCACCCATGAGTCAAACCTCTGAAGACATGAGAGGACCCACACAGGGGAGAAGTCTGACATTTGCAAGAAGCGTGAGGAAGTTATTAGTAATAAAACCATATCTCCACAACCATAAGAAAGCAAATGTGGCTACAACATACCTCTATACCCTAGCTCTGAGAGGGCTGCAAAGAAAGTCTAGTGACCCCTTAGGTTCCCTAAAAGTATGAAGAGCAGACATAACTGATTAAACAAATCTTCTACTTTCAAGACTAGAGATAGAGACGAGGAAAAAAAAACAGTGGTGAGGGGTCCTTAAGTATTCACGGGATGCTGACTGGTTGTTTGCCATACTGATCCCTCCACAGTTGTTTCATGGGGTCGTTTCTTGGTCTCCTGCTATTTTTGTTTTTTTACTGTTGGGGATTCATTGAGGGTACGAGAAATCAGGTTACACTGATTGCATTTGTTAGGTAAAGTCCCTCTTACAATTGTGTTTTACCCCCAAAAGGTATGTCACACACCAAGACCCCCCTCCCTTCTTCTCTTTCTCTCTGCTCTCCCCTTCCCCCACCCCCGACCATGTCAAAATTGTCTTCAT
>CAUYRH010027180.1:0-38364 GCA_963574655.1 Perodicticus potto
CTCCAGACCTCGGGGTGAGAGTGGAGGGGAACACCAGGAACTCCGACTTGCAGGTAGAGAGTATATACAGTTTTATGCCTGGCTGGAGAGCGCTGCGGCACCCTAGAAGGGAAAGGAGGTCTGGTTTTTAGAAGGTCTCTCCGGTGGGGTAGAATGGGAGGACGTCCGGACTCTGCTGGCTTGTTTGTATGGAGGTTGGGGGAGGGGACTCCCATCCGTTTGGTGATATGCTCTGTACCTTTTTGTTTGTGTCCTTGGGGTCTCAGGTCTCCCCAGCAGGGTTGATGTGCGCTCTTTGACCTTTTCTTTTGGCTCAGATCCAAACCATCGGCTTTCTTGCTGAGTTTCTGTCCTTTAACGCTCCTTTTGGACGGGAACCCCTGCGGAAAGTTGGCTACAGATCGCCATCTTGGCTCCTCCCTCGAGGACAGGGATTCTGATGCACACACAGCTGTAGTCCCCTATGGATATCTAAGGAATAGAGGGATTCTGATGGACACACAGCTTCCATGCCCTAAGAAATACCAAGAAGCACAGGGAATCTGATGCACACATTGATGTCTTCCCCTATGCAATATCTGGGAGCACAGGAATTCTGAAGCACACACAGCTGCTGTCCCCTATGGAATACCAAGGAGCACAGGGATTCTGATGCACACATAACTCCCATCCCTTACGCAGTTCCAAGGAGTCAAGGAGTACAGCAATTCTGATGTACACACAGCTGTTGCCCCATATGAAATACCAAGGAGCACAGGGTTTCTGATCCACAAACAGCTGCTGTCCCCTATGGAGTCCAAGGAGCACAGGGATTCTGATGCACACACAGTTGCCACCCCTATGGAATTCCAAGGAGTACAGGGACTCTTATACACACACAGCCTCCATCCAATATGGAATACCTGGCACAGGGAGTGCAATGCACACACAGGTACCATCCCCTATGGAATTAAAAAGGAGCATAGGGATTCTTATGCACATACAAAGGCTGCCCCTATGAAGTACCAAGGAGCACAAGGACCCTGATGCACACACAGCTGCCATCCCCAATGGAATTCCAGGAGTATGGGGATTCTGATGTAAACACAGATGGTGTTCCCTATGGAATATCAGGAGCACAGGTCTTCTGATGCACACACAGGTGCCATCACCTATGGAATTCCAAGGAGCATATGGATGCAGATGCACACAAGCTGCCATCTCCTTTGAAATACCAAGGAGCACAGGCATTCTGATGCAAATACAGCTGTTGTTGCCTATGGAATTTCAAGGAGCTCACGGATTCCTATGCAAACACAGCTTCTGACCCCTATGGAACACCAAGGAGCACAGAGATCTGATGAACACATAGCTGCCATCTCCTGTGGATTACCAAGAGGCACATGGATTCTGAAGCACACACAGCTGCCATCCCCTATGGAATTTCAAAGAACCCAGGGATTCTGATGCAGACACAGCTGCAGTCCCATATGGATTCCAAGGACCAGAGGGAATCTGTTGCACACACAGTTGCCTTCCCCTATAGAATTCCTATGAGCAGAGGGATTTTTTTTTTTTTTTGAGACAGAGTCTCACTATGTCACCCTTGGTAGACTGCCATGGCATCACAACTCATAGCAACCTCCTCCAACTTTTGGGATTAAGCAATCCTCTTGCCTCAGCCTCAGTAGTCCCTCCTGAGAAACTGGGACTACAGGTACCCACCACAACACCGGGCTATTTTTTGTTACAGTTACTACTGCTGTTTTAGCTGGCCAGGGCCAGGTTTGAACCTACCACCCTCGGTATATGGGGCCTGCACCCTACTCACTGAGCCACAGGCGCCACCCCAAGCAGAGGAATTCTTATGCACACACAGGTGCCTTCCTCTATGGAATTCCGAAGAGCACTGAGATTCTTTTTTTTTTTTTTAAACCACATATCACAGAATAACAATACTAAGACAACCACTAATAAACACATAATTTCTGATAGCATTAAATCATTTTGCTTTTCTAACATTTCTGTTATATATAGTTTTATTGTTTCTACATTGTCAGAGCGCATAGGAATTAGATTTTGTTTTTTTTTTAAGAGACAGAGTCTCATTTTGTCACCCTTGGTAGAGTGCCATGGCGTTACAGCTCACAGCAACCTCCAGCTCTTGGGCTCAGGTGATTCTCTTGCCTCATCCTCCCAAGTAGCTGGGACTACAGGCACCCACCAGAACCCCCAGCTATTTTTGTTGTTGTTGCAGTTTGGCCAGTGCCAGGTTTGAACCCACTACCCTCAGTATATGGGGCCGGCGCCCTACTCACTGAGCCACAGGCACTGCCTAGCGCACTGAGATTCTGATGCACACCCAGGGGCCTTCCCCTACAGAATTCCAAGGAGCACAGGGATTCTGATGCACACCCAGGGGCCTTTCCTTATGGAATTCCAAGGAGTGCAGGGATTCTGATACTCACACAGCAGCTGTCGCCTATGATATACCTAGGAGCATATTATTCTGATGCACACACAGGTGCTGTTCACTTTGAAATACCAAGGAGCAAGTGATTCTGATGAACAGACGTGTCATCACCTATGGAATTCCAAAGAGCACAGCAATGTTGATGCAAACAGAGCTGCTGTCCCCTGTGGAATATCAGGAGCACAGGGATTCTGATGCACACACAGGTGCTGTCACCTATGGAATTCCAAGGAGCACAGTGATTCTGATACACACACAGATGCTGTACCCTATAGAATTCTAAGGAACAGAGACATTCTCATGCACACACTGTTAGGTAATTGCCTCAGAAAAGCCCCTTCTTTCCAAGCACAGGGAGTTGCCTACTAAACATCTCCTTATCTCCCAGTCACAAAACTTACCTCATCTCCCTGTCCCAATTACCCACTAAAAATTTCAAATTTATGGCCTGCCCCTAATGACTCTTCCCGCCAGAGCAGTAACTCCTTATTGGCTATTCTACCATCCCATCACCTCCCCTAACTGAACCTATATAAGGTGCACTTGTCTTTTACTCTCTCTTTTTTATCTCTCTCCTCTTTCTTTCTCTCTCATTCTCTCTTCTCTCTCTCTTTTCTCTCCTCCTTAGTGCTGCTTTGCAGCATCCCCTGCCAATAAAGACCTTTGGTACAAGACTTGACGGTCTGTGAGATCTCTGTTGGTCCAGTGCTGCCCTTTCATCTAGTGTCAGAAGTGGGATCTAATTAGGGAATGCTCCCAAGGGTAGCTTCCCCCCTTCCACGGGGTTTTAGCTCCTAGGGGCTCCCTATCTTCTCTCATTCCCAGCGCTCACCACCTTATCGGCTTATGTCCATCTGCCAAGGCGCTCTAACCAGCACTCAACACCAGCCTCATCCAGACTTGGTGAGTACCCCTATGGGAGCGAGTTTTCCCAAATCTTGAGCTCGGTTGCTTACATTCCTGGCAATTCACCCGTTTCTTGAGGCTTGAGTTCCCTATTCCCATTAACCTTGCGTGGCTTAGCTCAGGGCTTCCACACCTTGCACGAAAATTCCTGGTGCCAGGTCTCAAGCTGTCCTCTGTCCCAAGGGTCTGACAATGATCTAGGTACAGTGACAACTGTCCTGGACTGTGTCCTCATTTTAATGGCCGCAATAAAGCAGCAGAGACATCCGCCCTTTGTCCTGGTCCTCACGTGATTCTGCTCACGCTTTATTTCTGGGACAAATCACCATGGGTGCAGGCTATTCTATCCCACCTAACTCCCCCTTGAGGTGCTTATTGCACCACCTGGTAGAATTAGGATTAGGCTTAAAACCAAAAAAATTAATTAAACTCTCTACCCAGGTTTGGCCACTTCACAAGCTAAACAACCAAAGTATCTGACCAAGCTATAGTTCATTTGATTTTTCTTTAATTTGAGACTTATATAACTATTGTGAGCACCTTGGCAAATGGAGTGAGGTCCCCTATGTTCAGAACTTCTCATATCTTAGAACCAAGTCTAATTTATGTTCAGGTGATTCCAAAATTCTTGTAGCAAAAGACTCTTCTACTTTCTCTCTCCCTGAACCAAACCTATTCCACCTGGCAGATCATGGCAGACAAATGGCCACTGGTTCCAAAACCAGAGTAATTCCTATTCCAGCTCCACCACATTCAGTTCCTCCCTCCACTGCACAGTTGCCTCCACCCTCTGTCCCTCCTACTTCCCCGTTAACCAATCTGAGCTCATCTCCTAACTCCTCCTCTCCAATTAACCCTCAGAGTTCTTCCATGTTGTCTCTCAGTCCACCTCGGTTGCTCCAAGAAACACTTCCAACCTCTTTACACCTTCCTCCACTTCTCCTACAGTGCCACCGTATAGCAATGCAAACTAATTACAAACTTATTCTACTGCGTCCACTACTCATCCTTCACTTCCCTCCGGTCCCCTCACCCACTCCTGTTACCATCAGTCTCCAGAATTAGAGGGACCTTCAGCTCCCTCTCACTTCCTAGCCCCGCTCCACAAGGTAACTGGAGTCGATGGTGTAATTTCTGTTTGTTCCTTTCCCCATGACTAAACTCACATACCTTAAAGTTAGACTAGATTCCTTTACTTCTACTCCTTCTCATTTTATTCAAGAGTTACAATTTATTACTATGTCCTATCAACTTACCTGGCATGATGTTTTTATTATCTTAGCTAATACCCTGACCTCTAATGAGCACAAATGAGTGTGGAAGAGGGCAAAAGAGGCAGCAGATCAATTTCACATATCAAACAATGAACATCCTACAGGTAACACCATGGTCCCTAACTCCTAGCCAGATTGGAAATTATAATGATAATGCTGAGGAAAAAAGTGGAAACATTTTTATTACCTGCATTCTTTGCGGACATAGAGCTTCCGTCAAAAAGGCTATCAATTATAATAAATTATGGGAAGTCATACAAGATAAGTCTAAAAATCCTTCAGCTTTCCTCCAATGCCTTATGGAGACTTTTGTTAAGTTTACTAACTTAGATCCTGAAACAATAGATGGGGAAAACGTTCTAATGACTTATTTCTTTAACCAAATTACCCTGACATTAAACTTAAGCTAAAGTGCTTGGAGCATAGACCCCTGACACCCCAGGCCATGATTTTAAACACAGCCTTTAAGGTTTACACAGAGCGAGATGATATTTTCTGAACAGAAAATAAAAAATCTCAAACCCAAGATTATCAAATGCTAGCTCAAAACATTACAAACAGTGTCACTGAGGCCATCATTCCTAATCTGCCTAAGTCATCAGGGGCCAAAGGCTGCTTCATGACTCAACTACCTGGACCATGCTACAAATGGCAGTGAAGAAGACCACTGGGTATGACATTGCTCTAATCCTAAGCTCCCGCCAGGGCCATCCCCTCTCTGTAAAAAAAGGGCCCTTGGAAGGCTGACTGCCCCTTGGCCCAGAGAGGACATGGGGCCAGCCAACCTATGACACCTACAGCAGACTTGTTGGGGCTTACCTCTTCTGAAGATCGACAGGATCCTGGCTTCTCTCATCCGATGAAGATCACCTCTGCAGAGCCAAGGGTAAACCTGATGGTGGCAGGTAGGATGATTGCCTTTCTATTAGACACAGGAGCTAGCTTCTCAGCTCTTAAAGAGTTCAGTGGTCCTACCTCCTTGTCCCCCACCTCTATTGTCGGGGTAGAGGGTTTTTCCCACCATCCATGTCAAACTTCTTTTTTACACTACATAATTGGCAATTTCTCATTTATACATTCCTTTTTGATGTTGCCTTCCTGTCCAGTTCCCTTTCTTGCATGTGACATACTTTCCAAATTAGGTACCACCCTCACTTTTAATTTTAAATTAATAGATGCTGACCCATCTCCTTCTGCCTCACTCTGCCTCATCCTTTCCCAAGCCATCATCACCCTAGCCCATTCCACTGAAACAAGTAAATCCTGAGGTTTAGATTACTAAAACCCCCTCAATTGCCTCCTACTCTCCAATTCTTGTTAAACTACACCCTAATTGCCAAAACCTATTTGCCTTCACATGGACTGACCCTACGTCTCAGACTTCTTCCCAACTTACTTGGACTGTACTCCCCCAGGAATTTTGTAACAGCTCCCACTTACTTGACCAAACATTATCACGAGACCTCCAGACTTGGAGTCTATGTCCTCCAGTCCTATGATCCTTCTCCTTCAACCTTGATTCACTATGTCAAAGACCTCCTGCTCTATAGTCCCACCTTACATAACTCTAAATGTAACACCTGTTCCCTCCTTAATTTCCTTACAAATAAAGGATATAGGATCTCTCCCTCAAAGGTTCAATTATTCCAACAGAAAGTCACTCACCGTAGTGTCCTTTTGTCCCCAGACTTCAAAGCTATTACCATAAACAGAAAAGCCTTCTCCACAACATTCTCTTACCCACCACAAAACAAAAACTCCTCTCCTTTTTAAAGTTAGCTGGATACCTCAAAGCATAAATTCCCAACTTTTCTCTCTTAACTATTCCTTTATATAATACTACTCAAAGTGACCCTCATGAGCCTCTCCTAACCTCCATTTCCACTTCTTTTAAATCTCGACAGCATTCTTTATTAAAAGCTCCAGCCCTCCACCTTCCTGATCTTTCTTGCCATTTCCTCCTATATGTCACAGAAAACTGTGAGTTTGCTCTCGACGTACTTGAACATCAGCTAGGCCCCACCTTTGCTCCAGTTGCCTAGCTCTTAAAATAATTAGATCACACTGTTCGAGGTTGGGCCCCTTGTCTCAAGGCATTGGCAGCCGCAGTTACTCTAACCACAAGAATCAAAGAAACTCACTTTCGACTCCCCTACTACTGTCCTGTTCCCTCATTCTCTATCTGATTGTTTAACATACAAAAATCTTCAAACCCTGCCACCATGTCGCATTCTTAACCTTCAAACCTCTCTCTTACCTGACCCATCATTATCTTTTAACACATGTCCCACACTAAATCCTACATCCCTCTTGCCTACTCCCTCTGACTTGTCACTCACTCACAATTGCCTTCAAACACTAGACACTCTTCTCCCTTCCTCTCCAACATACAGAAAATACCTCTTCCTAATGCTAATAACTAATAACACTAACCAGAACCTTCACCCTAACACAAAATAAATCTCTCACTATCTATACTGATTCTAAATATGCATTCCACATATTATTATCCCATATAACTATATAAAAAGAGCAAGACTTATGTAACCCCAAAGGTAACCCTATTCTTAACTCTCACTTTATTATCAAACTGTTAAAAGCTTAAAAATTGCCTAAGGCTATAGGCATTGTCCACTGCCATTCACATCAATCTAACCACTCTCCTATATCAAAGAATAACAACGTCCCACTCGTGACCTCCTCATCTATTTCCACAAGTTGTTTCACCTCAACTCTCATACTTTACTACAATTCCTCAAAGCTTTCTTTCCTGTCTCACAAATAGATTCAAAATTTCTAAATCAACTTACATCCTCCTATAAAGTCTGCCAACGCTCCAACCCACAAACAAAGTCTTGCCTCCCACACTTTCCAACTCACCAGGGTAGAGGGCTTCTTCCTAGAACAGACTGGCAACTTAATTTTACACACATGCCTAAGATCAAACGTTATAAATACCTCTTAATATTACTAAACACCTTCTCAAGTTGGATTGAAGCCTTTCCTACCACAAACAAGAGGGCTACCACTATTATCTCTATCATATTCAAAAACATGATTCACTGCTTTGGGATCCCCTGTTCTTTACAGTCTGACAATGGACCTGAATTCACCTCCACCATTTCTCAAACCTTAACCAAAGCCTTAGGTATCCCTTGGCACTTCCATATTCCTTTCCATCCTCAATCTTCAGAAAAAAGTTAAAAAGTCTAACAAATCCCTAAAATCTACCTTAACCAAACTTTCACTCTTACTTCTCTTAAACTAAATCACGCTTCTACCCCTGGCACTTCTACGCCTGCATTCCCTACCAAAGAAACCCTCTAACCTCTCTCCTTTTAAATTGATGTTTTTTCTTTGTTAATGAGTCTAAAATCATCACTAACAAAGTCCAATCACTCCAAGAAAACCTCAAACTCCAAAAAAAAAAAAAAAAAAACCAACGTAAATCAGAGTCATCAGGCTTCTCCTCTTAGTTCACTCAAAACCCCATCTGGGTTACTCGTCTACCCTTCCTCATATCTATAATTGTCATCCTTAGGCTAATGGCTGTGACTCCATGCATAACTCATTTTATTTAAACTCAACTCTCAAAGTTGTCTCAACAGGTAACTACTCAGTTGGTGCTCCAACCTACAACAAAAAGAAACTGTTCTTTATAAATGGACTACACTCTACTCCAAGCCATAGACTTTCCTAAACACCACTTCTAAACAGCCACTGCTAAA
The DNA here is from genome assembly GCA_963574655.1 of Perodicticus potto. Taxonomy (NCBI): domain Eukaryota; kingdom Metazoa; phylum Chordata; class Mammalia; order Primates; family Lorisidae; genus Perodicticus; species Perodicticus potto. The sequence continues at coordinate 8,361 of CAUYRH010027180.1, forward strand.
AGAACAGCCTGAAAGCAAAAACTTACATCCTCCCAGCAAAAAGGATCACAATCACCCTCTAGTTGGCCAATTAAAACTTCCTCCTAAACTCTCAGGAGGAAGAAGCTACAGAAGAGAGAACTCAAACTCCCCTCTCCCAAGGCCAACCCTCTATTTTTAACATATCAAGAAGGGAGGAATGTTAGGTAATGGCCTCAGAAAAGCCCCTCCTTTCCAAGCACAGGGAGTTGCCAACTAAACATCTCTTTATCTCCCAGTCACAAAACTTATCTCTTCTCCCTATCCCAATTACCCGCTGAAAATTTCAAACTTATGGCTTGCCCCTAACAGCTCTTCCTGCCAGAGCAGTAACTCCTTATTGGCTATTCTACCATCCCATCACCTCCCCTAACTGAACCTACATAAGGTGCATCTGTCTTTTACTCTCCTTTTTTTCTCTCTCTCTCCTCTCTCTCTTCCCTCTCTCTTTTCTCTCCTCCTTAGTGCTGCTCTGCAGCATCCACCACAAGCCTTGGTGGTCTGTGAGATCTCTGCCAGTCAAGTGCTGCCCTTTCACACACAGTGGTGGTTGTCTAAATATACCAAGTAGAACAGGGATTCTGATGCACTCACAGTTGCTGTTCACTATGAAATACCAAGGAGCATAGGGATTCTCATGCACACACACCTGTTGTCCCTTAATTAATTGAAAGGAGCACAGGTTTTCTGATGTACACATAGCTGCCATGCCCAGTGAAACTCCAAGGACCATAGGGATTCTGATGCAAACACAGCTTCTGTCCCCTGTGGAATATCAGGAGCACAGGGATTCTGATGCACACACAGGTGACATCACCTGTGAAATTCCAAGGAGCACAGGGATTCTGATGCACAAAGCTGCTGTTCACTATGAAATCCCAAGGAGTGCAGGGATTCTCTTGCACACACATGTGCCTTCACCTATGGAATTACAAGGAGCACAGGGTTTCTGACACACACACAGCTGCTGTTACCCATGGAATTCCAAGGAGCACAGGGATCTGATGCACACACAGCTGCTGTCCCCCATAGAATACCTGGGAGCACAGGGATTCTGATGCACATACAGCTGCCATCCCCTATGGAATTCCAAGGAGCATAGGGATTCTGATGCATACACAGCTACCAGTACCTATGAAATACCAAGGAGCACAGGAATTCTGATGCACACACAGCTGTCATCCTCTATGGAGTTCCAAGGACAACAGGAATTCTGATGCACACACAGCTGTCATCCTCTATGGAGTTCCAAGGACAACAGGGATTCTGATGCACACACAGCTGGCATCCCCTCTGAAATTCCAAGAAGCACAGGGATTGTGATGCACACACAGCTGCTATTCCCTGTGGATTAGATTGGAAGAAAAGCACTGAACAAGTGAATTTAAAACAATTATTTCCAAAAAATGATAGAAGAAACCTATTATAAAATAAAGATGTCATTATTCAGAACAAAAGCCCATAGTGTCCTGTGAGAAATTGAGGTAGAATGGCCAAAACCAAGATAGATCCTACAGACAGAATAATAACCTATGCAGACATGGAAAAGCCAAAGTTACACACAAAGCCAAACCAAAAAAAAAGTTACATGGAAGAAAGAAAAATCCAATGGCCCTCCCACTTCTGCAAGATAATCATGTATTCCAGAAGGTAATGCAATGCATAAAGATTTGTATAGGAAAGAATAATCTAAGCATTTACATACAGTAATTTTTTTCTCCATCTGTGAATATAAAGGCCAAAGAAAGACACACTTCAACATGGAAAAACTCAAAATAGTACCTATGAATTCCTCTTGAAAACAAGAACGAAAATCCTCTTTGATGATAAAATCCACTCCTCCAAAGGAGGGTAGAATCTTCTTCTTTTTTTTCAGACAGAATCTCACTCACCCATGGCATCACAGCTCATAGCAACCTCAAAGTCTTGTACTCACGTGATCCTCTTGCCTCAGCCTCTCAAGTAGGTGGGACTAAAGGCACCTGCCACAATGCCTGGCTAGTTTTTCTATTTTTAGTAGAAACAGGGTCTCCCTGTTGTTCAGGCTGTTCTCAAACTCCTGAGCTCAGGCAATTCCCCCAACTTCAGCCTCCCAGCCTGCCAGAAGTATGGGCGTGAGCCACCATGCCTAGCTGGGAGTGTGGAATTGAAATAAAACATTCAAAACTTAAGGTACCCTGATAAAATCACTGGGGTGAGTGTAAAACTCTGAAAATAGACTACCTGGGGCTGAATTTTGTCTCTGTATGATCTTCTATTCTTAGTTCATTGTAAAATAGGAACAATAGTAGAACTTAGGTCTGGCTTTTCCTAAGACTTAATTAGGCTCAAATATTTAACACACTTAGAATGTTCTTGGCACAGAAAAAGAGCTATGAAACAGATATGTGTACACTAATATTTTATTTTAGAAATAAAGCTAAACAGGCTCAGCACCCATAGCACACTGGTTATGGCGCCAGCCACATACACCAAAGTTGGCGAGTTGAATCCAGCCCGGGCCAGCTAAAACAACAATGACAACTGCAAGAAAAAATAGCCAAGCATTGTGGTGGGTGCCTGTAGTACCAGCTATTTGGGAGGCTGAGTGATGTAAGAGAATCACTTAAGCCCAAGAGTTTGAGGTTGCTGTCTGAGCTGTGATGCCACAGCACTCTACCAAGGGTAACATAGTGGGACTCTGCCTTGAAAATAAAGAAAAGAAAAGAAAACAAAAGAAAAGAAAGAAAGCTAAATGGTAACACAGCATTGTACACTTCCAAATATAAAAAGGGTAGGTCTTAAGTATTCTTACTACAAAGAAAGAAAAGGGATACAGAGAAGTTTAGTGACATGGTGGATATATCTATTATCTTGTGGTGATGATATATCTATTATCTTGTGGTGATAATATTCTAAGGGTGTTGGCATAAGTCCAAACTCATCAAACTGTTATACATTAAATATGTATAATTCTTCATATATTGTGGGGAATGGGCTGTGAGGTGGCAGGGCCCCCACAGCCTGGGGAGATGTTCAGGGACCAACCCCCAGCTGCTTCTCCTCCTTTAACAACAAACATTTTTTTCTCCTCTACCAAAAGTCATGTAGGCTCTGCATACTTTTCTTTTTATCTTGATGGCTAGCATGCAGCATTTCCTCCCTAAAGTTAATCTTTACCCTGTGTGCTAAGATTTATGTCATTTAGCAATCTTGCTTAGATACTATATAAATAAAGCTGTTTCCACAGTTCAGTGCTGGCTGCAATCCTGGCTGCTCCAGGCCTTCTGATCCAGTCTTTGTCTCTTGTATGTCTTATTTCCTCATTCCCCACCATCCCCCTCTGGTGCATTCTCTCTTGCGCTGGTTCATGGTTTTAGTTGTACCTCAATAAAGCTGTACTGTAATAAAAATGAAAGAAGGACAAACAATTCTGAGGGCTATTGCTACAAAGGAGAACATCTAGGCAACCTCACAGAATTGCTGAGCAGGGTAGATAAATAACCATAAAGACAATAAAGCCAAAAACATCCAAGATAATGCTGCAAGACTGGTCTAGGGAGTTCAATTTTGTATGGTCCCTGCCCCACACCAGCAGCTACAGGCTGTGAGGGCAACACCCCTGGCACTGCTGTACCTGGCACTTCCAAGACATGGCCTTGCCACAGTGACCACTGGGGAGTACACCTGGTTGGTGGGCCTGGGTCACCTGCCCACACCAGGTGCAGGGAAGTGAGTGTCTGCACTCTTAGCTGTGGTCCTGGTGGGTAGCTCTGCTCTCTCCTAGATCATGTGGAGGAGAATTTCCCAAAGGACAAGAGAATTCAGACGCCAGGCAATCCAAAAGAAGGACATATCTCTTCTACAGTGAGGTAAGGTGGTGCAGGGCCCAGCACTGCAGCCCCATCACCTGTAGAAGCTTCAGTGTCATCTGTAAATGGAGATGGCAGCATCACTCTCATAGCACTGTGTTAGGACTAAGTGAGATAATTCATGCAAAACACAGAGTGAGTGCTCATAAGTACCCCTTCATGGCCCAGTATCAAGTTTTCTATACATGATCATGATCCCCAAGGTCCCTTTTATTTAACAAACTTAAATTATCCTTAAGCCATCAATAACATATTTACCCTTCTTTAACATCTCCAGGATATCTTGCAGTGTCCCCTTCTCATTTGTTGTGTCTTAGTCCTTATCAATACTGAATAAAGTAGCCTCAATGCCAAAGTTAACAACAATGAGTATGCCCCGTGTTCACTGTGTAGTGAAGTAAGGCACCACATGAAAATACATGTTGTAGAAATGGTTATTCTGTCTGAAGTGTCATAGAACTACTGCATTTAGGGTGACTCATGCCTCCACCCCCACCCCATGTCCTCGCCCTGCACCTTGTCTGAGACTCACCTGAAGTGATGGGTGAACCAAACCTGAACTTGGTGGGGCTGAGCCTTGAGCTGTCCAGTGTCTGCCCAGTGACTGTCACATTCCACCTTCTATTCTGTTTGTCACTGGCAGTGTCACTAGAAGTGGAGCACAGCAGGTCTTGGTGGGTCCCTTGAGTTCCATCCAAACTCTTTTCCCTCCACGTGAGGCTAGTTGTGGATGGGTGCTCTGGAAACTGACACCGAAACGGGGGTTCAGGAAGCCGACTGGGCTCCACAGGATGTTCAGGGAGCAGAGAAGAATGGTGCAGAGGGGAACATGGCCAACTGGTAGCAAACCTTGGCAGAGGCTCCTGACCAGAGGGAGAAAAATTGGATGAAGCAAAAAGTGGGGAGCTGAGACAAGAAAGAAGTTTGGTAAGCTATAACTCCACGGAAGAGCATTCAAGAATACAAATTACAGATACAAAGCCTATCGACTAGAGGATGGGAGACCCCTCCTCCTAAGCAGGAGGCCCACTGCAGGCTATCTTGAGTGAGCAGGGAACAAAAGACCTCTCATTTTACCTCACTGGAGAGAGCTTCTAAACACCAGGTCCCTTTCTCCAGGGAGGTTCCACTTATGAACCTAGATACCACCCCTCCAGTCAAAAAATTGAACAGATATTTTCCCCCACACTTTCAAACTCCCAGCCCACCCTCCCCCCCTCACATGGCAGTCTGAAGTTCTGCCCCCTACAGAGTGCAGAATGTTTGGTCTTTTCCTGAGAGATATGGGCAGACTGTGGAACACAATCATCATGATGGAATCTGCAACTAACAGGGAAGAAAGAGGTGGTGGGGAAAGGGACACTTAGTGGGAGGAGGACCATTCCCCTGCTTATGACTAAGCCTGGCCAGTGGTGGTGTTGACCCTCAGTTAGGGCTATGTCTAGTGGAATGGGGTGTAGAACCCCCGGCTCTGATGGCACCCACACTGGGAGAGTGGTTGCCCTGCGTGGACTGAGGTCGGCAGGCAGGGCTGGTGCCCATCCCCTACTGGGCCTGTGAGCAGAGGCTTGCTAGGTGTGGACTGAGACCTAAGAGCAAGGGCATGGTCCCCTGACTCCAAAAGAACAATCGAGCAGAGGCTTGCTGGGTGTGAACAAGACCTGCTGGCAAGGGTGTGGTCCCCTGTCTCCAGCAGGGTGGTGAGCAGAGGCTTTCCAGATGAGGACTGAGACCTGTGGTGGAGCATGGTGCCCTGACTCTAACCGCGCCTGTTAACAGAGGCTTGCCAGGCAGTGGACTGAGACTGGAAGGTGGGGGCATGATCCCCTGACTTCAACTGGTCTGGCAAGCAGAGGCATGCTGGGTGTGGACTGAGACCAGTGGGTGAGGGCATGACCCCTAGCTCCAACTGGGTTTATGGGCAGAGAAGCGGATAACAGTGTGGACTGAGTCTGGTGGACAGGGGTGTGGATCCCTGGCTCCAATTGTGCTGCTGGAGACCCTAGAATCCTTTTCTGTTGAGGATGGTTTGCACTGCCTGAGACAATTTAATTGGAACTTGTGTCTGGGGCTGTCCACTTGGGGACATTCTGAGGTTGACCTTCAAAGTTTTGTAGAGGAAAAGAACTAAAGGGTGGGGGCTGGGCACCACAGCTGTTTGTATCACTTCAAAGCCAAGATTTAAACCTAATAATATGGCTTCTTAGGATAGGGTAAAGATTGGCTGATATCAAAACAGATCTAGCTTGCACTATCTCACCAAGTAGGTCCTCAGAGTCTCCAGCCAAAACTCTGAAAGGGGTCTTTGTAAGGTTGTAGGAGATAAGCCACAATTACAAAGCCTAGTGCTTTGGTAAGGGGCTGTCTCTACTACCTGGGAACCCCAATTCAATCTCACCCTACCAGTTCTAATAACCAAATGGTGGAAAATAAACATGGTGCGGACCCAACAGAAGAACTCTGGCAACATGAATACCAGAGAAGATCAACTCCCCCAAGAAATGACAAAGGAGATACAATTGAAGATGCTATGCATAGATAAATGGCTGCAAAGTCAGAAATCAAATTCAGAATATGGATGGCAAATAAGATAAATAGAAAGGAAGAAAAGACAGAAATTGAATTCTAAAGAGTAGTTCTACAGTTATCTCAAGAAAGTAATGAATTCAAAGACAAGTCACTAAAGATATGGACATAATGAGAAAAGAGATAGCAAAGCTCAAGGAAACAGAAAAGTTAGTTGAGGAGTTCCAATATACAGTAGAATTCCTCAGTAATAGAGTTGACCGGGCAGAAGAAAGGATCTCTGAAACTGAAGACAAAGCTTTTGAACATTCCCAAATGCTCAAAGAGGTAGAAAAATGGAAAGCAAAAACTGATCATTCCCTGAGAGAGTTGTGGGATCACTCCAAAAGATCAAATATTCATCGTATAGGAATTTCCAAAGGAGAAGAGGATGATCCTAAAGGATGTTCTACTCCAAAATGTTTTAGAGGAGAATTTCCTAAGCATTGTCAGAGATACAGAACCTCAAACAGTAGACAGTTTCTGAACCCCAGCAAGACTAAATCCAAAAAAGCATCTCCAAGACATGTCGTGATTAACTTTGCTGAAGTTAAGACAAAGGAGAAAATTCTGCAAGCAGCCAGACGTAAGAAAAGCATGACCTACAAAGGAGAAATATCAGAATGACTGAAGATCTCTCAGCCAAAATGTTTCAAGCCAGAAGAAGATGGTCATCAGCCTTCAATCTCCTAAAACAAAACAACTTCCAGCCCAGGATCCTATATCCAGCTAAACTGAGTTTCATTTGTGATGGAGAAATCAAATACTTTAATGACATACACTTGTTTGTTTGTTTGTTTGTTTGTTTGTTTGTTTGTTTTTTAAGACACAGCCTCAAGCTGTCACCCTGGATAGAGTGCTGTGGCATCACAGCTCACAGCAACCTCCAATTCCTGGGCTCAAGCGAGTCTCTTGCCTCCACCTCTCAAGTAGCTGGGACTACAGGGGCCCACCACAACGCCCAGCCATTTTTTGGTTGCAGCCGTCGTTGTTTGGCGGGCCCAGGCTGGATTCGAACCCACCAGCTCAGATGTACGTGGCTGGCACCTTAGCCCATTGAGCCACAGGCGCTGAGCCAATGACATACACTTGTTGAAGAAATTTGCCATAATTAAACCAACTATCCAGGATATTCTCAGACCCATCCTCCACAATGACCAGCGCAATGCTCTACCTCCAAAGTAAACTCACCCAGAAATTTTTGAACAAAACCTAACTTCGACAGTGGTGAAAGGATTAAAAATGCCCACTGAACATCCAAAAATCATGACACAACTAGACTTATCAATTTTCTCAACTAATGTGAATGGTTTAAATTGTCCTCTAAAGAGCCTGAGGCTGGCTGACTGGATACATAAACTCAGACTAGATATCTGCTCTATAAAAGAATCTCATCTTATCTTAAAGGATAAAAATAGACTTAAGATGAAGGGATGGACTTCTATAATACAGGCAAATGGAAACTAGAAAAAAGTAGGGGTTGCAATTTTAGTAGCAGATACAATTGGCTTTAAACCAACAAAGATAAAGAAAGACAAGGATGGTCACTACAGATTTGTCAAGGGAAACACCCAACATGAAGAGATTTCTATAATTAACATTTATGCACCCTACCAGAATCCTCCTCAATTTATAAAGCAAACCCTAATGGATATGAACAACTTGATATCTTCCTGCACTATAATAGTTGGAGATTTTAAAACCCCTTTGACAGTTTTGAATAGATCCTCCAAGAAGAAACTAAACAAAGAAATATTAGACTTAAACCTGACCCTAGAACAAATGAACTTTACAGACCTCTACAGAACATTCATCCTAATAAAACTGAATATACATTCTTCTTATACTGATAAGAAGCATCAGATCATCCTCCAAAATAGATCATATCTTAGGACACAAGTCTAACCTCAGCAAATTTAAAAGAATAGAAATTATTCCTTGTATCTTCTCAGACCACCATGGAATAAAAGTTGAACTCAATAGCAACAGGAATCTTCATACTCAAACAAAGGCATGAAAATGAAATAATCTTAGGCTGAATGATAGCTAGGTCAAAGCAAAGATTAAGATGGAAATAATCAAATTTTTGGAACAAAATGATAATGAAGACACAAATTATAAACCTATGGGATACTGCAAAGGCAGCCTAAAGAGGGAAATTTATAGCATTGGAAGCCTTAATCAAAAAAACAGAGAGATCAAGCCAACAACTTAATGCATCATCTCAAGCACCTGGAAAAGGAAGAACATTCCAACCATAAACCCAGCAGGAGAAAAGGAATAACCAAAATTAGGGCAGAATTAAATGAAATTGAAAACAAAAGAATCATTCAGAAGATCAATGAAACAAAAAGTTGGTATTTTGAAAAGATTAATAAAATTGACAAAACTTTGACCAAGCTAACCAGAAACAGAAAAGCAAAATCTCTAATATCATCTATCAGAAATGATAAAGGAGAAATAACAACAGATACCTCAGAAATTCAAAAAATCCTCAATAATTACTATAAAAGATCTCTATTCCTAGAAATATGAAAATCTGAAGGAAATGGACCAATACCTTGAAGCATGTGACCTTCCCAAACTCAACCAGAAAGAATTAGAAATCTTGAATAGACCTATATCAATCACTGAAATAGTATCAACAATATGAAATCTCCCAAAAAAGAAATGTCCAAAACCAGATGACTTCACGTCTGAATTCTATCAAACCTCTCAAGAGGAACTAGTACCTATATTATACAATCTTTTCCAAAGCATAGAAAAAGAAGGAATACTTACCAAACATTCTATGAAGCAAATATCACCCTGATGCCCAGACCAGGAAAGGATCCAAGAAAGAAAGAAAATTGTAGACCAATATCATTAATGAATATTGATGCAAAAATATTCAATGAGATCTTAGCAAACAGAATTCAACAACACATCAAAAAATTTATATACCATGATTAAGTTGGTTTTATTTCAGGGTTATAGGGTTGGTTCAATATATGCAAACCTATAAATATAACACATCACATCAATAAAATAAAAAACAAAGACCATATGATTCTCTGAATTGACACAGAAAAAGCCTTTGATAATATCCAGCATCCTTTCATGATCAGAATTCTTAAGAAAATAGGTGTAGAAGGGACATTTCTTAGACTGACAGGGGCCATCTGCAGCCAATATCATATTGAATGGTGTAAAATTGAAAACATTTCCACTCAGATAAGGAACAAGGCAAGGACTCCATCTGTCTCCACTGCTATTCAACATAGTAATGGAAGTCTTAGCCATCGCAATCAGGCAAGAGAAGGCAATCAACGGTATCCAAATAGGATCAGAGAAGATCAAACTCTCACTCTTTGCTGATGATATGATCATATACCTGAAAAATTCCAGGGACTCAACTTCAAAACCGTTAGAAGTGATCAAGGAATACAGCAGCATCTCAGGATACAAAATCAATACTTATAAATCAGTAGCTTTTATATATGCCAACAATAGTCAAGCTGAAAATATAGTCGAGGAATCTATTCTTTTTATAATAGTGCCAAAGAAGATGAATATCTGGGAATTTACCTAACAAAGGACATGAACGATCTCTATAAAGAGAACTATGAAACTCTGAGAAAAGAAATTGCTGAAGATGTTAAATGCAAAAACATATCATGCTTGTGACTGGGAAGAATCAACATTGTTAAAATGTCCATACTACCCAAAGCAATCTACAGACTTAATGCAATCCCCATTAAAGCATCATTGTCATACTTTTAAAAACTTACAAAAGTAGTACTTTGTTTTATATGGAATCAGAAAAAACCTTGAATAGCAAATATGTCACTCAGAAATAAGAACAAATCAGGAGGTATCACATTACCAGACTTCAGGCTATACTATAAATCTGTAGTGATCAAAACAGCATGATACTGGCACAAAAACAGAGAGGTAGATTTATGGAACAGAATAGAGAACCAAGAGATGAACCCAGCTACTTATCAATATATGCAAATTCAATTTTTTTTTTTTTAGATCATTGCCATTTCAACTTTGACAAGCCTATCAAAAATACTCAGTGGGGGAAAGACTCCCTATTTAACCAATGGTGCTGGGTGAACTGGCTGGTGGACCTGTAGAAGACTGAAACTGGACCCTCACCTTTCACCATTAACAAAATTTTATTTTCCCTGGATAAAAGATTTAAATTTAAGACATAAAACTATAAAAATACTAGAAGAGAGTGCAGGGGAAACACTTGAAGAAATTGGCCTGGGAGAACATTTTTTGTTTTTAATAAATAGTTCACTGAGTGAACCAAAGGCTTTATTTTTTAAAAACACATAAACACCAAAGTACTGTGTGGTGTCCATATTCATTGCAAAAAAATAATTACTGGAATTTTCAAAATGAATAACATAAATCAATGGTTATGACTAGTATTTTCAACCAATATACAGATTTTCATTCAAGGTTTAAGTTTTATTCCTACATAACAATTATTCACATGAGTTCCCTGTGCCAATTTATTATCAAAACCAGGAGTTTTAAAAGTCAAGCCCAGCTTTGTCTTGATTTCAAAGACGATACAGCAGCCAACCTAGAACTCTGGGGCTTGTTACTTGAGTCCTAGAAATCATTTCTTCCCATGTCATACAACAAACTGTGTCTCCAAAAAATAAGATCAGACTCTAGATTCCTTTGAAACAGTCCTGGTTTCCACCTGTTCTAGCACCATGGGACTCAGATGCGCCCAAGAGTGCCTTCCCTCAACTTCCTAAACCTGCCACTGGGAACCCAAATTTGACTGCATTTTCAGAGTTCCATGATGGAGGTTTTTAAGAAGCACACTAACCCCAAGGAAAGGCAGTAAATGAAATTATCCATTTCTTTTATCCGTTAACAGCAACAGCAACAGCAACAAAATGAGAGTGCATTGACAAATAGGAAGACCACAGCAGTCATATGATTACAGAGAATGGTTTCACAAGGCCCTCCTTTCAAAATTATGGCCAAAGGTGTTTAAGACCTAAAGGAGGTAAAAAAAATTGTTAAAACAACAACCCTATGGAGGAAGGTGGAGCTGAGGGTCTGGCACAAAGAAACAGGGAAGGTAGAGCGATGACAAAACCCAGAGTGCCCTGGTGGCCTGGTGGCCATGCGTCTACTGGATGTTAATAGCCTCTCCTTGTTCTTAAAAAATTTTTTTTAAATTAAAGTGAGTACATGTGCTAATGAAGTCTGCAATTACAGAGTTTGAAAGCCAAGCCCATAAAATCTATAAGGCAAGATTTTTGTCATCAAAAGTGGGAACAGGTGGATAAGATGATAGGCACTCAAGGCCGCCTTCAGGGCAGAACAGCCTTAAAAATAAGGCAACCTGTGGCTTCTCAGTTTGAGACCAGCCGAAAGGCCAAATGAGGCAGGTAAAGGAGCCAACCACTGGCAAATCACAGGAGGGTATTCAGAAGGGGCAACAATCACAGTTAGATGGCGTGACTGGGGGTCACGGGTAGGCAGGAGCCCCTTGAGCCAGCACTCAAGGGGAATGTCTTTACATGTCCTGTGCATGACTCCGAGCAGCAGTTTCTGGGGTTTGTGTTTGTTAGTTTTGTGACATGTTCCCCCCAAAAGAAGACATGAAGGTAGGCCCCCTGGAAAGCTGAGACCACGAGAGCTGAACCTCCACCAGGCGGGGGCTGGACGAGAGTCGGAAGGGACTTCCTACAGCACCTGGCTCCTTTCACGTCCGGCCAAGTCCTACAAACGCTTGTAGGTGCCCAGGAGAGCTTTGCCTTTGGGACAGTAGTGGTCCACGTCCTGCGAGGCGTCCACGCAGAAGGGGATGAAGCAGCACCCTGCAATGCACCCCAGCAGGCACAGGCTCCCACAGGACAGCCAGGTCAGGGCGCCTGCATTGTAGGACAGCTGAGTCACGATCATCTTGTTGCAGGAAAGACAACACATCTGAACAGGGTGGTCGAAAACGGAGACAGGCTGTTGCAGGTAGACGGTCTGTACAGCAATTGCATTGGCACTGGGGACAGGCTCCAGCTGGACGTAATACAAAGGAGGATTCATGCCCTTCCCATCAGGGCCTGTCATGAGCCCCGTGGTCGCGCCGGGCATGGGTGCTGGAGGCGTGGGGTAGTAATTGTTGACAGCCACCGTCTCTTCATAGGATGGGGGCGCAGTCCGCGCGGAGGAAGGCCCGGCAGCTGCCTGGTAGGGTCCTGGAACCGACATTTTACCACCGCCTGCGCCACCTGTCTTCGAGCCAGGAGGTCTGAGCCCGCCGAGCGGCTGGCCAGCGGGAGGAGGCCCGGCCTGGGAGAACATTTTATGAGGAGGACCCCCTGGGCAATTGAAGCAAGGCCAAGAATACATTACTGGGATACGATCAAACTAAAAAGATTTTGCACAGCCAAGAGCACAGTAAGTACAGCAAACAGACAACCTTCAGAATGGGAGAAGATTTTTGCAGGTTATGCTTCCAACAAAGGTCTGATAACTATAAACTACAGAGAACTCAAACTAATCAATAAGAAAAGAATAAATAACCCAAGTGGCACCTGTGGCTCAAAGGAGTAGGGCACCAGCCCCATATGCCAGAGGTGGCAGGTTCAAACCCTGCCCCAGCCTTAAATAAAAAAAAAAAGAAAGAAAGAATAAATAACACCATTTTTATGTAGGCAAGAGACTTGAACAGAAACTTCTCTGATGAAGACAGGCGCATGGCCTACAAACACATGAAAAAATGCTCATCATCCTTAATCATCAGAGAAGTGCAAATCAAAACCACTTTGAGATATCATCTAACTCCAGTAAGATTAGCTCACATCACAAAATCCCAAAACTACAGATGTTGGCATGGATGCAGAGAGAAGGGAACAGTTTTGCACTGCTGGTGGGAATGCAAGCTAATACGACCTTCTTGGAAAGAAGTTTGGAGAACACTCAAGGAACTAAAAGTAGATCTACCATTCGATCCTGCAGTTCCTCTACTAGGTATATACCCAGATGATCAAAAATTATTTTACGACAAAGACATTTGCACTAGAATGTTTATTGCAGCCCAATTCATAATTGCCAAGATATGGAAACAGCCCAAGTGCCCATTGACCAATGAATGGATTAACAAATTGTGGTATATGTACACTATGGAATACTATGCAGCCATAAAAAAGATGGAGACTTCACATCTTTTACATTTACCTAGATGGAGCTGGAACATATTCTTCTTAGTAAAGTATCTTGAGAATGGGAAAAAAAGTATCCAATGTACTCCATACTACTATGAAATCAATATATAATCACCTACACATTCATAGGAATGGTAAAATGTAACTATAGTCCAGAAAGCAGAAAGGAAGAGGAGAGAGAGGGGAGGGGAGAAGAAATATGGGAGAACGGAGGGTATTTGGGGAGACCTCACCTAATGTGCATGATGCAATGGTACATTTCAAAAGTATTAAGAAATGAGTATAATTGTGATGGATGTGTTACTTAGTTCAATGTAAGCATCTCTTATTGTATATTAAAGCAGTACCCTGAACCCCATAAATACATGAATGTACAAAGTTATGATTTAGTAAAAAATAATTTAAAAAATGAATGTCACAGAGGGAGACGTGGACCTGTGGGAAGGAGGCACAGAGCCCAGCCAGCTTAGTGGTTGCTGTGCCCTGCTGCCGTTCCTCATGTAGCCGTGGCACCCAGGAAATGTGAGGCCTCGGCAAGGCCGCAGGTCTGGCCGGGGCCGTCTGCTCACCACACCGCCTAGAGCTGGACAGCAAGTCCTTGCTGGGAAGGGATCCAGATGGTTCATCACATTTTCTACAGTAGCAATCCCCTTAAGAGCCAGAGGCAGTCACCCCAGGGATCACTGCAAACCCTTCTTGTTTGTTCACCCAGTGGCTTGCGGAAACTCACCTTCCAATTCAGTGGAACCCTAGTAGTTTTCTGCGGGAGGAAGCGTTCGTTCCTCTCCTGGGCACCAAAGCACAGAGTGTCAAAGATGGGCAGTAAAAATTTGGCAAAGTGGGTCAGTAGGTTTAATAGTCAGATGTGCCGCTGCCTCCTCCATCCCCTTAGTAATCTGAAGCAAACAGCTCAAAATAGTGTAGTTTTAGTAAAACCAAGATTGACGTGTTTATTTTGTAGATGCGCGCCTAAAAAAAGAAAATCTGTATGTAAGTCAAATTATAGCAAATTAAACCACATTTAAAATACATCTCGGAAGCCCATAAAATAAGAGAAATTATTCTGCTCTGCAAAAAGAAAATTATTTTTATTAACCCAATAGTCACTTTTTTGCCAAGTTCCTTCCTTTTCCCACCCCATTCTCTACCTCTGGCAAAAGTAATATGTTTTACCCATTCACCTGTTTGGTATTGAGCTTTTAAATAGAACACATCCACGCTGTCAGCCACAATTTAATATCCCATGATGTTTCCTGGAAATTGTGGTTTCTTATTCCTTATGCAATAACTAGGGTTTATGAAATTATCCCAGCAGAAGGTAATAAAAATATGAATGTAAACTCTTTCCACTAATGAATGAAAAACGTTAAATAAATGTTCCCACGAAAAGGCTCCAAGCACTTACTCTCATTAAGAAAAATTCACAACAGCCTGGAGAGTCAAATGGAGAAACATGTGCCAGCACAGCTGTTCCAAGGTTTCTAGGATTAGGACGAGTAAATCATAGCCAGATGTTGTGGTGGTTGCCTGTAGTCCCAGCTACTCCGGAGGCCGAAGCAAGAGAATCACTCGAGCCCAAGAGTTTGAGGTTGCTGTGAGCTATGACACCCCAGGACTCTACCAAGGGTGACAAAGTGAGATTCTGTGTCAAGAAAACGATGAGTAAATCTACTTAAGTCATTGTGATTTGATTTTAATTGTAATATACTGTGATTCTCAATAGGCTCTGTGAATGCCTGTTAATTTTGCCTGGCCCTTGCAACACTGGATACTGTAATATTCTGTATCACTCATTAATTCAACAAACATTGGTTGAGTACTTTCTGTGTGTCAAACCAAAGGGCTATAAAAAATTATCCTTCCTCCAAGGAGCTCACAATCTCATGAGTATACAGAAAAGTAAATGAAAGATGATAGTGGTGCCCTTATAGAGGAAGAGACAAGATTACCTGAAGGGTGTGCTGAGTCGTGGCCCGTCAGGAGAAATGGGACCAGGACATGTGGTTCAAGCCAAGATGCAAGGGATAGAATTAGCCAAGGACACGTCTATCGCTCCTTCTTGATCTTGCAGTTGGAAGTACAGCCCAGTGGCTTGCCCTATGGAAAAATAAGGATTTAGCCTCCTTCGTCCCCCACCACATGCACCAGCCCTCCCATCTTCACATTCCTGTCATAATTTTGGTTGGATCAACTTCATATTTACATTACAGTGACAATGTGAGCCCCTGGGCATATCATAGTTCCTTCTTACTTCCCTTATTATCTTTTTATTCCCTATTTGCTTGGTTTTCAAGCTACAAACTCTCTACGTCTCTAAATCTCTACTCAAAATTTTTGACATAGCAAACTTTGTATAGATTTCACTATTTTCTTCTCTGCGGTGCTATTCCTACCCTGCCATGGTCAAGACTACCTTTCCTCAGTCTTGGGTTCACTAACCTATTTTCTTCTATCTTAGTTTACTTCCTCATGCTGGAAGTCACAACCCCTAATACTTCAGGAAAGGATACATGAGAAGTAAAGTATTTGAGAACTCTCACATTTGGGGACGGGGCAGGAGAGGAATGGATAGATTACAAAAGCGTAGGAGGGCACCACTGGGTGGGCATGTTTATTACCTCGATTGCAGTGATGATTTCATGGTTGTATACCAATATAGCCAATATAGCAAAACGTGTCAGATTGTGATATTATCTTATATGTCAATAGTATGTCAGTTAAGCTGCAAGAAAATATAGAGAAAAGGGCATGCATATAAAATTCAAGTTTATCAACTTATGTTATTTGCAAGTTTGTGGGGAAACAGTTTTTCTCATACAATGCTGGTGGAAATGCAAAATGGTACAATCTCCATTAAGAGGAACTTGACAATATCTAGGAAATTACAAATGTGTTCAATGTTTAGCCCAGTAATTCCACTTCCAAGAATCCGTACTAAACATACACTGGCAGAAATTCAAAATGACATCTGTACAAGACTATTCATTGAAGCACTATTTGCAATAGCAAAAAACTATAATCAATCTAAACATCCAACAGCAGAATAGTGAAAAATGATTGTACAGCTGATTGTTTGCTTTGTGTTTTAAGGACAGAAGAGAGAGAGGAAAAGGTTGAGGGACTCTCTGATGTGAAAGGAAAAGCTTCCAGAAGAAATGTTGGCATGTCACTGAGGGATTAGCTGCATCTGCTGTAGTAGCCACATCCTTCCAAGTCCACTGCCTTGATCTTCCCTCCTCTCTCTTGTTTCAGCTGTTACTCATCAGCAATATCCAAATATCCAACCATTTAGGTCACCAGGGAAGATGTTAAATGTTACTCTAAAAGATAGTTAAAAAATTATTTTTGACATAAAGAGTCTGATTTTAAAAAGAGAGAGAGAGGCCGGGCTTGGGGGAGCTATAGGAACAGGGCACACAGTGGGACTACAGGAACGGGACTGACACCTGGAATCCTAGCACTCTGGGAGGCCGAGGTAGGAGGATCACTTAGCAAGTGCAAGACCCTGTCTCTTCTAAAAATAGAAAAACTAGCCGGATACCATGGCAGACACCTGTAGTCCCAACTACTCAGAGGCTGAGGCAGGAGGATCACTGGAGCCTAGAAGTCTGAGGCAGCTATGAGAAGTTATGATGCCACGGCACTCTGGTATTCTGGGGTAACAGAAAGAAGTTCTGTCCCAGGGGGAAAAAAAAACAAAACAGAGATATGTAAATTTAAAAGTTTATTATGAATTAAATTCAGCAAAAAAAGACTTGCTATAAAGTATAGAAAAGTATAAAATAAAAGTTATTATTTGAAAAAAGATGTATTGTTAAGTGAAAATATCAAGTTCTGGAAGTTGCCTTTTGTTTATGGAAATGCTCTGGATGGTAGCTCCATGGGGTGTTTAAATATGTAAAACGTAATAGAACTGCATATTTAAGATCAGTGTACTTTACCGTATATGTGCTACATTTTAATCATTTTTTTTTAACCACATAGGAATAGTTCAAGAAGTTACTAGGGAAAGGCGAAATGGAGATAGGGAGGTTTCTCTCTGAAGAGGAAGAACTGGAAGAAAATGAAGCATCAGGGGAGAGTTTTTCTCACCATCCCTCCTTTTCTATCTTCCTCCATTTTTTTTTTTTTTTTGACAGAGCCTCAAGCTGTCCCCCTGGAGAGAGTGCCGTGGCGTCACAGCTCACAGCAACCTCCAACTCCTGGGCTCAAGCAATTCTCCTGCCTCCGCCTCCCAAGTAGCTGGGACCACAGGCACCTGCCACAACACCCGGCTACTTTTTGGTTGCAGTCGTCATTATTGTTTGGCGGGCCTGGGCTGGATTCGAACCCACCAGCTCAGGTGTATGTGGCTGGTGCCTTAGCCGCTTGAGCCACAGGTGCCAAGCCTTCTTCCTCCATTTTTTTTTTCTAATGGGAAAGACTTAAGCGTATTTTAAATGGCTTATGAGAAAGGACAGTTGGAAAACAAGACTGAGTCTCTATAACAATAGTGTAAAGTTCTAGGAAAGCTGGGAGGACATGAGAGTCTACACCCAAGCAGAAGGATTGTCTATGGAAGAAGAAATATTTCCACTGTCCCAACAGGGAAGAAGGTAGAGTACTGTGCTGCTGGAGTACTCTGCAGGCCTGAGGACACTATGCACAATGCCCTGTGCAGAGAAGCTACAGGAACAGGGCACGCAGTGGGACAGGGCAGGAGGCTACAGGAACAAGGGGTGCAGTGGGACTGGGGAGGGGGCTATAGGAAAAGAGCATGCAGTGGGACTTGGGAGGGGGCTATAAAAATGGGGCATACAGTGGGACTGAAGAGAGGGCTACAGGAATAGGGGGCATGAAGTAGAGTGGGGAGGGGCCTACAAGAACAGGGGGCACGCAGTGGGAGTGGGAGGGGACCCACCAGAAAACTGGCACCTGATAACAAAACATGCTGTCATTCCTTCCAGAAGCAGCATGAGTTTATCATCCTGTAAAGTCCTCAAACGTTCTTGGAAATGATGTCAGTGCTAGGTCAGGGCATATGCGGTAAGAGGGGAGAAACCATTGTACAAAATCATGGCACAAATTCAAATCACAGCGTGCACCCAACCAATCTTGCCCATATGCCAAAAACAGAATTCTGCCATTGTAACGCTTAAAAAAAAAAAAATCTAGGTAGAAGGCAGCGTGGTTTTTGAGAAAGTCCCAAGCTTGGATCTTGGCAGCTCCACTTACCATGGGACATTGTGCAGGGACTTAGTTGCTTTGAGTTTCAATCTCCTCATCTGTAAAATGAGGATGACAGCGCCTGACTCATACTTCAAAAGTAAAGATTTAATGAGATAACACCTGCAAAGCACCTCACCATTCCTGGCATTGAGTAAGCACTGGGCAATCACCAATTCTCTTCCTTTCCTGCCTTTAGTTGAATATTAGAAAGCCAGATCAAGAGGGTCAGGGTGATTTTGGGAAACTAACAAACAGAATAAGATGCGAATGAGGCTCAAAGCCTCAGACCCCATTTAAGGTCTCCAGGGCATTGGCAATGTCCAACTTCTTACAAGGTTCTAAGATTTGTATCTATGTGGGATGTCAGAGCTTAATCAATGTTGCCTCTACACCACACTCAGCATCAAATGTGAGACAAGATCTAAAACAGGATACCAGAGAGAAGACAGCACAGCAGCCCTGAAACCTGCCTCCTGCCCAGCTCATGTGACCAGGGAGGTGACTGCGCTGTGGTGCTGGTACCGATGCCATTTCCAAAGGCTCATGTGACAGTAACAGGGACAGAGAAAGCAAAAAATGTTCCTAAGATTCAGGAAAGCAAAGTCCTAACTGAGAACACAGATTGGTGACCAGGAAGCGAGGAAAGCCAAGTGAGTCAGGGCAGCTCATGCAGAGTGCTGGTGTCAGGCAGCCTGGAGCACACGGACGCGCTGCCAACAGAGCAGGTGAAACATGAGTCAGGTACTTCGCAAGTCAGATCAAGAATCAGTTGATTGCCAAGTCTCTTGGATTCCTGCAAAATACTTCCTCTCTATCCCTTCTCTTCATTTCCACTTCCTTACCCTAATTCAGGTCCATATTATCTCCTGCTAGCTTGGGAACACCCTAATTTTCTAAATATACAACTCATCAAGTTTCTCATTATTCATCAAATAAAATCTAAATTTTCTAACCTGACATTCAAGACCCTCCATAATATGACCCACATCTTCAACAACTTATTCCCTTTCAGGATCCTTATGCTTTTAATTTTTTTTTATTTTTTGAGATAGAATCACAAGCTGTTGCCCTGGATAGAGCGCCATGGTGACATCATAGCTCACAGCAATCTTGACTTTTGGGCTCAAGCGATCCTCTTGCCTCAGTTTTTTATATTTTTAATAGAGTTGGGGTTTCCCTCTGGCTCAGGCTGGTCTTGAACCTGTGAGCTCAGACAATCCACCTGCCTCGGTCAGAGCTCTAGACAGATGGACAGATGGTTCACTCCAAAGTTTTCTAAAAGATTTCCACCGTCAGTGAAAGTGCAGGCATGCACCGAACGCATTTGTAGCCAGGTGTGTACAAAGCGGAGTTCAGCGAGGAAACAGAAGCTGAAATCCTCAATCATACTTTCCCAGACAGACAGCATGAACCCCCATCTGCCTGTGCTGTTGGGCATGGCAAAGACAGACAGCTCCTCTCTGTAAACAGACTTCCCTGGATGTGCGCAATGTGGGGAAATGTTGGAACAATTCTCCCCTGCCCAGAATCAGTACTGATTGATTTGGTTCTGTTTCTGTGTAACAATTGCCAAAAGTATGCTTATCCATAACACTTCCCAGTTATAATATGCTTTTTAAAACAAGGCATTCTCAATTAGCAAACTCTCTGATAGATGTTCACACACGAAATAAAATTATGGGGATTACTAAAAAGAAGAAAAGGAATGTGTGAAATTGTAATTCTTGGCTTTAATTTTACATGAAAGTAAGCCACTTCCCTGGGGTACATAAGCATAGAAAGTCCTTCTGAGAAGAAAAGCTGTGCTATTCTGATTCAAATTTTTCACTGGACTGAGGCTGGTGAGCTAAGATTATGGACACCAAAGAGGTCATCTGTGCCAGGTCAGCACCTGCTTGACTAAGCCAGTATCCAGGCTGCTTCCCAGACAGAGGTTTGTGCTCCATATCCACAGAAAAGGAGAAGGATGAATGATTGTAGGTTATTTTTTTATTATTATTAAATCACAGCTGCGTACACTAGTGCAGTCAAGGGGTACAATGTGCTGGTTTCATATACAATCTGAAATGTTTTCATCAAACTGTTTAACATAGCCTTCATGGCATTTTCTTTTCTTTCTTTTTTTTTTCCAGTGGTAAGACAGAATTTATTTATAGAAAAGAGCACAGAAAACACTAAAGCTCCTGGTAGAGAGAGAGAACTCAAGTGGGGAGAGAAAAGCTCTCACCGTTTCTCTCCCGGTCTTTCCCCGTCTCCCCCTTTAGGCTTTTAGTCTTGGGGTGTATATAGGTGTATGGGTTCCTTGGCCAGGAAACAAAAGAACACAGTCCCTTCCGCTGGGGGCAAGGTGAATGAACCTATCAATGAACCAAACACAGTCCTTTCCTCTGGGGCAAAGTGAATGAATGTATCATGAATGGACACAGTCCATTCATGGAACTGAGGCCTAGAAAATTCACATGAAATTGACCTAGGCATAAGAAATGGGGGTTCCACATTTAGTCCTAAGTCTCACACAGATTTTTAAAAAATTAACTCAAATTAGATCAAAGACCTGAATATAGGAACTAAACCTATAACATTCTTAGGTGCAAATCTTGTGACCTTAAATTAGCCAATGGTTTCTTCAATTTGACACTGGTGATAAAGCACAAGTGATAAAAGAAAAAATAGATTAATTGAACCATCAAAATGGGAAACTTTGTGCTTCAAATGACACCACCAAAGAAGGAAAAAGATAACCCACAGACAGGAGGGAGTAATTATAAATTATACATCTGATAAAAGATTTGAATCTATAATATATAAAAGAACTCTTATACACATAACTCAATAATAAAAAGATAAAAATGTAATTTAAAAATTAACAATGGAATCAAATAGATAGCTCTCTAAATAATAGAGATCAATAGGCACATAAAAGTGTGTCCAACATAATTAGCCATTAAAGAGATACAGAGCAATACCACAATGAGATACTACTTCACACTTACTAGGATGGCTATAACAAATTTTGGTGATGGTGTAGGGAAATGGGAACATATAGCGGGTGTGATTATAAAATGCTGTAGCCACTTTGGAAGAGAAGGCAGTCCCTCAAAAGGTTAAATGCAAAGTTACCATACAAGCCAACACTCTCAGGTTTATACTCAAGAAAAATAAAAATGTGTCTACACAAAAATCTGCACACAAACGTTCACTATAGCATTATTCATAATAGCCAAAGAATAGAAACAAGCCAAATCCAGCCAAACTGATGCATAGATGAACAAAATGTGGACTATCTATAAAATGGAATATTATTTGGCCATAAAAACAATGAAGTACTGATAAAACTTGAAACCATTATGCCGTGAAAGAAAGTAGTCATAAAAGGCTATGTATTATATATTTCCATTTTTATGAAATGTCCAAGATAGTTAAATCTATAGAGAGAGAAATTAAACTTGTGGTTGTCAGGGGCTGGGAGGAAGGGGAAATGGAGAATGACAGCTAATGGGGTTTCTCTTTGCATCGAGAAAATGTTCTGAAGTTAACTCTTGATGGTTGCACAACTCTGTGAAAACACTTTAAAAATCACTGACTTGTATGCTTCAAAAGAGTAAATTTTATGTTACATGACTGAATCTCAACAAAGCTATTATTTAAAAAATAAAAGATAACAAAAGGTGAAAGAGGTTACCTGGAATTTTTCATATTTAAGATTTCCTAGAAATTTTCCATTGTTTTAGAAGAACTCGGCATACTGGGTACTATGGTTCTCTCTCTAATTCTATTGTCCCCCCCACCACCCATTATATAGCCGCCATTCAGTTTGGGTGAGGTTATCTTTACTACCAGCTTCTATGGATCCTGCTTTGACCATTCTAGTATTCTTTGTCAGAGCCAATGGTATTCAAGGGTAACCATTAGGAAAAAAAAAAAAAAAGCTTAAGATTTTTGTTAAGTAATTGGGAATAACTAACACATACTCTGCCTTTCTGGATGTGACAAGAAACCATGAAGTATAGATTAAAGGTTGGCAGCATCTTACAACCATAAGAGAGTTCAGATTAAAGACAAAACTGATACACAGAAAAGGAGTGAGCTAAGGCCAACATGGAAAAACTAAACCAGAGCCCTGATTGAACCGTGCTTGACTCTTAGGTCCTTTAAATAGGGTGTGACTGTGACTAATTTGCTTAGGACAGTATCAGTTTACAACAGTTCTCCTAGCCTCATTGTTAATAGTGCTTCCTTTCCCCAAAGCGTCCTGGTTTAAATTTGTTCATTTATATAGTCACATGCCCTATAACTGGAATTAAATATCAATTAATTTATTAGATAACCAAGGTCAACTATTTCTCCAATTGGTCCACTCATCTTGTTTCCTTGCTGGCTTCTAGTATTCTCCCTCAGATTGTTCGATTGTTAGAAATACTTATATTCAAAAAGTAACCACAGGAGACATTCCATTTCCTTACTCTTTATTTGGTAATATCTTAGTTTTTCTTCAGAACCCAGATGACCTTTTTCATAAAGTCTTTCAAGCCTTTCCAAAATAAAAGTAATCACTCCCAACTTCCAAACAATTCTGTTCATACCTCTCTATCAACATGTATTGCATTACAATTATACGTTTTTATGTTTATCTTCCATGGCTGTCTGTGAACTTGTCCTGAAAAAATGGATTGTATCATTCTTAATTCTGTATTTAAAGCATGAGAACGCTGTGTGCTTGCAACAAAGTAATTTTAATACCATGTATTTGCTGAGGAATAAAGGAAAAGAAATTACTGGATAATAAACCCATTAATTTGTTTACTTCATCATCTTTTTTTCTTTCTTTTTTTTTTTTTTTTTGAGACAAAGTTTCACTATGTTACCCTCGGTAGAGCGCTATGGTGTCACAGCTCACATCAATCTTAAACTCTTGGGCTTAAGTGATTCTCTTGCCTCAGCCTCCCAGGTAGCTGGGACTACAAGTGCCCACCATAATGCCTGGCTATTTTTTTTGTTGCAGTTGTTTAGCTGGCCTGGACCAGGTTTGAACCCACTACCCTCAGTGTATGTGGCTGGCGCCGTAACCACTGTGCTATGGGCGCCGAGCCAACTTCATCATCTTTATATTAATACTTCATCCAAATAATTTTGCTCAATAGTTTCCATTACATAGTGACTGACTTTTAATGATGTCTCCCAAGCCAAAGGGATCCCAAAATAGTTAAAGTAGGTTAGCAATTGTGTTTAGATGTGGGCTTATATTATAGATAGTTGATCTTATATCCTTAAATTGTAAAATGGGTTGTTTCCTGCTTTTTCACATTTTAGGTAACAGATCAAATTTGTGCCATAGTGAAATAAAGGCTTGAAAATAATTGGATCTGATTTTTGAACCATAAAATTACTAGAGTGGGAGAGGGCTCATCTTTTTTCACAAGTTTGTTGTTAGTTTGGTATTTATCTGTGCAAATGTTCTAACTTTTTTTTCAGATTCATATGAGGGCACAAACGATTAGGTTACAATGTTTACGTTTGTTAGGTAAGGTGCCTGTATAGTTATACTAACTATTTTTTTTTTCTTTTTTGGCCAATTCTGAGCTTTAAAAAAAATACTTTCATGTAAATTGATTCTGAAAACTTTTCCTGGTTTTAATCTTGATGCATTTTATTCACTTTTCTAAGGTAATAATAGCCAAAACCAATTTTAATGCTTATTTGATATCACTGTTTCTTTCAAATCATAAGGTCCTCATATGTACCTTTCTAATACTATATTTGCTTACATAGAATATTTTATTTCAAGGCCTGAAATTCATTATTTCCCATGGAATCAAACTATCTTTGTTTGCTCTTTACTATTTAATTATATTTCTCCTATTTCATATAAGTGTCATCTAATTGCATTATTTCTGATTGGCCAACCCAAGCACAGTAGCAAGAAAATGAAAGCTACAGGAAATTCTGGTTTGTAAGGAAGAATTCCAAAGTATTGTATGCTTCTGTCACAAAAAGACTTGTTTGGGCAGTGCCCATAGCTGAGTGGGTAGGGCGTGGGCCACATACACCGAGGCTGGTGGGTTTGAACCCAGCCTGGGCCAGCTAAAACAACAATGACAACTGCAACAAAAAAGATAGGCAGGTATTGTGGCAGGTGCCTGCAGTCCCAGCTACTTGGGAGGCTAAGGCAAGAGAATCACTTACAACCAGGAGTTTGAAATTGCTGTGAGCTGTGACACCATGGCACTCTACCCAGGGTGACAGCTTGAGACTCTGTCTCAAAAAAAAAAAAAGACTAATTTGCTAAAAAACAAATTCATATAATGACAGCTAACTTCATTTTTCTCCATTAAAGGGAGAAATAGAGAAAACAAAAGATAGTGATCTAGATGAAATGAGACAGAATGAATGAACTTTCTTTGTTAAGGAATAATAATAAAACATTCAAAAAAACTTTCATAGAATAGACATGTGCCTGGAACTGTTGTACATACTTTACCTATGTTAACTTGTTTAGTCTTCACATCAACTTAGTTTTTAGACAAGGAAACCAAGGCAAGAGAGGTTAAATGATTTGCCCAGATCGCACAGGTAGGAAAACTAGCCAGTCTGATTTCCACTGTGTATGTGCTTAGTCAACAGTCCACACTATACCCTAAAAAACAAAGCATTCCTCAGACAGAAGGTATTTTGTAGAGTCTAAACTCAGGAGCTCTAGTTTATCTCAGCAGCCTTTGTTCCTTAATTCACATTTTAATTACCATGTATTGTTGGTAATCCTGTCAAAAAATACAGTAAGAAACAGATTTTATTGGAATTTTTCTGAATTATTTTATAAGAAAAAAGTACTTTAAAAAAGTCATCCTTAAGTGTGGGCGGGGCGGCGGGGGGCGGCCGTGATGGCTCACACCTGTAATCCTAGCACTCTGGGAGGCCAAGCAGGTGGATCGCCTGAGCTCAAGAGTTGGAGATCAACCTGAGCAAGAGCCAGACCCCACCTCTAAAAATACAGCCAAGTGTTGTGGCCAGCACTTGTAGTTCCAATTACTCAAGAGGGTTGCTTGAGCCTAAATGTTTGAGGTTGCTGTGAGCTATGATATCACAGCACTATACTGAGAGTGATAAAGTGAGACTCTGTCTCAGAAAACAAAAAAATCATTCTTGGTTAGGTGTCTTGGGTTATGCCTATGATCCTAGCACTTTGGAAGGCCAAAGTGGGAGGATCCTTTGAGGCCATTTGAGACCAGCCTGGACAATAATGAGAGACCCTATCTCCAAAAAAACAATTTTTTTAAGTTAGTCAGATATAGTGGCAGGTGCATGTAGTCTCAGCTACTGAGGAGGCTGAGTCAGGAGGATCACTTGAGCCCAGAAGTTTGAGGTTTTGGTGAGCTACAATGAAGCCACTGCACTCTAGCCCTGCAACTGATTTTTAAAGTCATTCTTTCACATTCTCATTGTTTATTCTCTTAAAGGAAATGTTCTGAAAAGACAGCATATTTCATGAAATTCCTTCTTAACTGAAGCAAATGATATAGTAGAAGGAAAAAGCAAGATGCTTAAATTACCAGTGTATCTGAAAACATATCATCTACTTTTAATATGCTTTCCTAAATCTCAGATGGGGAAACTGACTTTCCTAAATGTCAGATGGTGAAATATACATAACATTGATTACTAAACTATACAATGCTACAAAATCTACTTTGCAAACTGAATTTTGAGAGTTGAACATCTACTACATACTGTTTAAGTTAATTGCTTGCTTACATAATAGCATTGGCTTTGAAATCTGACAGGCCTGGGTGCCAACTTCATCACCTTCAATCAAATGTCACCTGAGTATTTAATCTTTTTGGTTTTCACTTGTACATTTCATGGCTATGAAAATCAAGTTAATATTTTTAAAAATTGCCTGGCGTATAGTTTATGTTCTTGCTTTAAATAAATATTAGTCTCTCTCTTCAATACCTTACCGAGTTTGTTTAAACATACACACCCTACATAGCCTAGGTGAAAATTTTAACATTATGAATGCTAATAAATAAAAAGGATTGAGTCATAACTATCTATCTAAGAAGAAAGAAATTTCAAAACATTTTTAAAAGAAAAATAGTTGGTATTTACATGGGGTTTATAAGGAAATCTCAAATTTAGCTTCTTTTTTTTTTTTTTTTGCAGTTTTTGGCTAGGGCTAGGTTTGAACCCACCACCTCTGGTACATGGGGCCAGCGCCCCACTCCTTTGAGCCACAGGTGCCGCCCAGATTTAGCTTCTTTTAAGAATGAACATTAGCTGGGCACGGTGGCTGTAATTCCAGCACTGTGGGAGGCTGAGGCAGGAGGATTGCTTGAGCTCAAGAATTTGAGAGTTGTTTGAGCAAGAGCAAGACCTCGACTCACGAAAAAAGTGAGAAACCCAGCTGGGCGCTGCGGCTAGCTCCTGTAATCCCAGTGGCTGAGGTAGCGGGATGCCCACAGTCCCAGTCTGAGGTTGCAGTGAGCAATGACGCCACTGACTCTGCTCTGGGTGGGTGGGATTCTGTCTCAGCAGCAGCAACAACAACAAAAAAGAACATTAGTGATTCCACCTAGCAAATTATGGATTAAAACAAGCTCAAATATGAAATTTAGAAAGAAAACTTGGTATGTGGTAAAATAGATTTTAGTTAGTATCTGATCCAGGCACAGTGGCTCAAGCTTGTAATCCTAGCACTCTTGGAGGCTGAGGTAGGAGGATCCCTTGAGCTCCGGAGTTTTAGATCAGCCTGAGCAGGAGGAGACCCCATCTCTACTAAAAATAGAAAATAAATTATCTGAGTGTTGTAGCAGGCGCCTGTAGACTTAGCTACTTGGGAGCCTGAGGCAGGAGGATCACCTGAACCCAGGAGTTTGAGGTTGCTGTCAGCTAGGCTAATGCTACTGCACTCTAGCCTGGACAACAGGGTGAGGTTCTGTCTCAATAAATAAACAAATGAATGAACGAAATAAAAATTAGGCATTTGAACAAGAGTTAACAAAGTAGCTGAGAGTTTGTGAACCCTAGTGAACTCTAGTCACGCCCCTGGATCACACCCACATGTACAAACACACCATACCAGTGGTGTGGACTAATAATTTGCCTAGAACCTATGTATCATTTGAAGGCCATTTACAGTAACACACATAGTATCTTAGTATCTGAATGCTTTTACAAAGTTCCCATTTTATGGGTAACAAACCAATGTAAGTTAATCACAAAAGAAAAGAAGACAGTATTTATTGTTTCTCTTGGTACTAACACAAATGTCAATTTACTCAATTTCCATGTTTTCACCTTTTTTTTTTTTTTTTGCAGTTTTTGGCCGGAGCCAGGTTTGAACCCACCACCTCCAGTATATGAGGCTGGTGCCCTACTCCTTTGAGCCACAGGCACTGCCTGTTTTCGCCTCATTTTTAAAGTTTTTTACATGACTAACAATTTACAGTATGCCTGCCTTTTAAAAATAATAACATATTTACCATAGGGAACTGAACTGTGGTCTTTGAAATGTTTATATGCAAGGTTTTTTATATTAGTGACGAAAATGGAAAATATGTTCAATATTGAAAGGAAAATTATGCTGGGTAACCTAAATGGGTCTTTAGGTTGACATTAGGTAAATAACTAATATATAGTTACTCTAACTCTGTGGCTGTTTTTGGAGGGGGGTAGAATCTCACTCTGTCGCCCTGGCTGGAGTGCCGTGGTGTGATTATAGGTCACGGTAACTTCAAATTCCTGGGCTCATAATGATTCACCTGCCTTCCAGTAGTAGCTGGGACTACTCAGTAGTAGTCACGATATCTGGCTCCTTTTTCTGTTTTTAGTAGAGACAGGGTCTCGCTCTTAGGCTGGTTCTTGCTTCGGCCTTAACTCTGTGGCTGAATTTTGTAAGATGAAGGATGGGGTCTGGTGGTGGTTAATGTGGATTTTTTTTTCCACAAAGAAAAAAACATTTAAAAAAATTTTAAAGACAAAGGAGAAAGCCAAGGAATTTTCCCAGAGAGTTCTGTCAATGTATTATAGATTAATTTATCCATTAATTCAACAAATATTTGAATGCCCACAAACTGCTAAGCCCTGGGATCTGATGGCAAATTGTTTTCATCTTACTTATTCAGACACTTTGATTTCTATACACAGATACATAATATACACATTTTTAAGTGGAACACTTGATAATTTTTTAATAGGCTTTCTTTTTTAGAGCAGTTTTAGGATCACAGTAAAATTGAGCAAAGAGTACATTGAGTGCCTATATCCCCTCCTACTTTCCCTCACCTCGCCCCCTCCACTCTCACCATTCTGCACCCAGTGGTATCACTGTTATACTTGATGAATCTACATCATTATTACCTAAAGTCCATAGTTTACATCAGGGTCCACTATTGGAGTTATTCTTTCTACGGAGTTTGACAAATGTGTGATAAGCATCCACCATTATAGGATCATGCAGAACAGCAGAATAGTTTGTATGGTCCTATAAACATCTATATGCAGACTTTTTTTTTTTTTGCAGTTTTTTGGCTGGGGCCTGGTTTGAACCCACCACCTCCGGCATATGGGGCTGGTGCCCTACTCCTTTGAGCCACAGGTGCCGCCCTATATGCAGACTTTTGTGTGGACATAAGTTTTCAACTCATTTGGGTAAATACCTAGGAGTGTAAGTGCTGGATCATAATTTGTATGTTTAGTTTTGTAAGAAATTGCTAAACTGTCTTCCAGAGTGTCTGTACTACTAATTAAAATAAATTATGAAAAATTAGCATGTTTTTTAATCAATGATGAACTCCTTTGTAAAATAGAAAAATGATTATTTTTCATAATAATAATGTTCATATAAAAAGGCAGATTTTAAAAAGTCAACTCTTACAAATAGTCATCTGGTGTCATTTCTTTCAGTCTTTTTTCTGTGCACAGCTTTCCAACATCATATTTTAAGATTGATTTATCTAGAAATCTTTTTCTTTTTCTTATTTTTTTTTGAGACAGAGCCTCAAGCTCTCACCCTGGATAGAGTGCTGTGGCATCACAGCACACAGCAACCTCCAATTCCTGGGCTCAAGCGAGTCTCCTGCCTCCGCCTCCCAAATAGCTGGGACTACAGGCGCCCGCCACAACAACTGGCTATTTTTTAGGTTACAGCCGTCATTGTTGTTTGGCGGGCCCGGGCTGGAT